>PVJX010001332.1:0-50000 GCA_004027295.1 Dolichotis patagonum
CAGTGATATATGTGCACCCATGTTGTTAGCAGCACAATTTGTAATAGCCAGATCTTGGAAACAACCTAAGTGCCCATCAACTGAGGAATGGATAAAAAAGTTGTGGCATTTTTATACAATGGAGTACTACTCAGCTATAAAGAATGATCACATTGAGATATTTATAAATAAATGGACACTTGAAACCATACTCATAAGCAAAGTAAACCAAACTCAAATGTGTAAAAACTGTATAGTCTCCCTAGTATGAGAGTTGGTAAGAGTATATAAGATTTTATGGTAATCATGATTTCCCATTTCATTGCTTTGAAGCCTTTCAATGTGTTCATTCATCAGCTGGAATGGTTTTATTCTGTTTTGTTTGACTTTATTATGCGTGATGGTATGAACAGCTGATTTGAAGAAAACAAAACATTATGGCAGCCATTGCTGATTTAATATCATCTTGCTTAGAAGTCCTACCATGCTTCTACTCTGCTATTACCATCAGTTCTATCATGTTGTGTCTTATTGGTATTTTAATATATGAGATAGTATAAACAAATCTTTTTATTGAAAATGAGATATTATAGCAGCCATTGATCATAGTTATTTGGTTCAGAATGTCCTGCAATTCTTTCATTCTCTTGAATGGTTTTATACTATTGTGTTATGTTTGATATTATTGTATTTGCAACTATGCTCAACTATAGCAGGGAAAGAGATATTTTGATGGCTACTGTTAATGCCTGGTTGTCTTACTGTAAAGTGCTGTTTTGCTTATGTTGTTCTGTTATGATATGCTTTGTTCTGCCCTCTTTTGTTTTATTCTCTTTAAAATAAATAAAAAATAAAGAAATACTGAAGGACATTCTAGACAGAGAAAAAAAATCACTAGGATTCCAGGAACACTGAGAGGCCTCAATGAACAGGGCAGACAGTGGAATGAAGGAGAAAAGTAAACAACCAACGGCAGAAAAATAGCATAGCAGAGATAAGGCAGAGAAGATTGGCTATAATCTGTAACACAGATGGCCTGGATACACTAACAAAAAGAAATACAGGCAAAGCAGATCAGGAGATAGGGTCCATCAAGATGCTCTGAATAGGAAATATAATTATCCTGAAAGGAGGTTAATGAACCTAAAGTCAAAGATGAGAAAACAATGCTCTATGTGGCAGGGAACCAGAAAAAAATAGGGACAGCTCATCCAGCATCTGCAGATAGGTTGAAAACTCATGACACTTTTGTGCAGTGGAGAACTCCTCAGCTATAAGGAAGGAAAACCTTGAGGGTTTAGTAAGTAAAAGAATTCAGCTCATGATCAAGCTCAGGTGTAAAAAGGTTCAGAACCACATAGGTATATAGCCAGTTGCCCCCCCTCCCCAATCTAAAAACTAAAGGAGTTAGTGGGACCCAAAATGTACCAAGCACCCTGAGAAAGTGAAAGGGGAAGAATTGTCTAAAAAAGGAAGGCAGAGGACATTGTTAATAGTGTATTGGGATTTAAAAGCCACATTATTCTTATTGCTCTGTTTAGTTTGATTTTACTCTGTTCCAGTCTGTCTACTCATACTAGATTTGAAACCACAGAAAGTTATCCCAAAAATAGCAGGATATACTATGGTAACTATCATTAATTTCCTATTAACTTAAACTGAAACCGTGTACAACTTATACTGACTTACTATGACTGATTTTATTTGAATCAGTTTTGTCTTGATTGATTTTATTCAAATCTGCTATGCTTGATAGTATCAAGTCTGAGAGTACAGGCAACTACTCTGAAGACGACAAGATTCAATAGGATACACATACCAGTTTGATTATTCTTTTTTGTCTTGACTGATTTTATTCAAATCTGGTATGCTTGAAAGTATCAAGTGTGAGAGTAGAGGTAACTACTCAGAAGATGACAAGATTCAACAGGATACCCATTCCAGTTTGATTATTAACTGCTTTTGAAGTCACATAATGTCTCCAATGTTTTGTTTTTATCAATATTGCTATGTACTGCTATGTTCAATTATACTATGCCTGATGATATAGACAATTCTTTGAAAATAACAAAAGACTTCAGAGTAACTACAGTAAATCACCTAGTATTGTGGTCTATATGTCTGTTTCATTTTGTGTCTTTCTAGAATTTGTTTTGTTGTTGTGGTTTGATTTGTTTTTCCCTCTAATACAGAAAAGATAGGTATGCATGTAGAGATTCATGCATGTGTAGAACTTCTAAACAGTTTATGAGAATTGATTACTGTTATTATAAAATGAGAGGAAAACAATGTACTCTAAAGGATATAACTGCATGTATGCTTAAGTGTGTAGGATTGAGAACCATACTGCTAAGTTTTTGTTGGATGGGTGAACAGAACTGTTTGCAGTATGCTTGTTTGAATGTCCACTTTTTATGCTTTACTTATGTAACTTGAACAACTACTTCTAAGAGGAAAATATGTAATTATAAACTAGTGATTTCTTACTGTTTTGTCTTTTTTTTGAAATTATGTATTATTTCTACCCTCTTTCTGTTATTTTTTTTTCTTTAGAAAAAAGATTCTCAAAAGAATACTGGCAAACAGAATGCACCAAATCATCAAGAAAATTATTAATCATGAACAAGTGGGATTTATTCCAGGAATGCAGGGATTGTTTAACATATGCAAGTTAATAAATGTAATACACCATATCAAAGGAGCCAAAGATAAAAATTACATGATCATCTCAATAGACACAGAAAAAGGTTTTGGTAAAGTCCAACACTTGTACATGATAAAAACCTTACAGAAAATCAGAATAGATAGTATATACCTCAATCTGCTAAAAGCCATCTATGAAAAATGAACAGCCAACATCATACTAAATGGTCAAAGACTGAAAGCTTTCACTATAAAATCAGGAACAAGACAAGGATGTCCACCATCACCACTCCTATTCAATATAGTTCTAGAAACAGTCAAAGCAATCAGACAAGAGAGAAAAGTAAAAGGAATAAAGATAGGAAAGGAAGAAGTTAAATTATCCTTATTTGCAGGTGACATGATACTCTATATAGAAGATTCTATAAAACTCCATTAAAAGACTACTGGAGGTAATAAACAAATTCAGCAGCACAGCTGGATACAAAGTCAAAGCTCAAAAATCAATAGCATTCTTGTGCGCAAAACAAAAAACTCAGTGAGAGAGGAATTACAGAAATAACACCTTTCACAATAGTATTCCAAAATATGAAATACTTAGGAATTAACTTAACAAAGAATGTAAAAGAACTATATGCTGAAAATTATACTACTATAAAAAAGGAGATTGAAGAGGATATTAGAAAGTGGAAAGATTTTGGTTAGGAAGAACCAACATTGTGAAAATGGCCATACTCCCAAAATTGTTATACAATTTTAATGCAATCCCAATCAAAATTCCATTAACATACCTCACAGATCTAAAGAAAACATTCCTAAAATTCATTTGTAACCAGAGGAAACCTACAATAGCAATGGCAATTCTCACCAACAAAACAAGGCAGGAAGCATCTCAACCACTGACTTGAAATTATACTACAAACCTACAGTGATAAAATCAGCATGACATTGGCAAAGAAATAGACTTGAAGATCAATGGGATATATTAGAAGATGCAAACACAACTACTGCAAAGACACCCAGCCACCTTATATTTGAAAAAGGGGCTAAACATGATCACTGGAAGAAAGATAGCCTTTTTAATAAATGGTGTTGGAAAAATTGGCTCTCCACATGCTGAGGACTGAAACTAAATCCACACCTATCACCATGCACAAAACTAAAGTCAAAATTGATCAAAGATCTAAATATTAAAATAGAAACACTATATCTACTAGAAGACAATGTGGGTAGAAATCTTAAAGGCACAGGGGTAGGCAAAGAGTTCATGAACAAAATGCAAACCACACAGAAGATACTTCAAAGAGTCAACAACTGGGATATCATGTTATTAAAAAGTTTTTACATTTCAAAAGAAATCACCAACCAAGTTGAAAGAAAACTCAAAGAATGGGAAAGAATTTTAGTCAGCATTCCCTCAAACCAAAGACTTATATCCACAATATATAAAGAATGGAAAAACATCAAGCCCCCCAAATTCAAAGATGCATTCCAAAAATGGGTATCTGAAATGAATATGCATTTGTCAGATGAAAATATACAAAGGAAAATAAATACATGAAATGTTCATCATCACTGGTAATTTGAGAAATGCAAATTAAAACAACATTGAGATTCCATCTCACTCCAGAAAGAATAGCTGCCATCAAGAAATCAACTGATAACAAATGTTGGTGGGGCTGTCAGGAAAAAGGAACATTTCTCCACTGTTGGTGGGAGTGTAGACTGGTGCGACCACTGTGGAAATCAGTTTGGAGAATTCTCAAAAACCTAGGACTGGAAGACCCATTCAATCCAACTATTCCCCGTCTGGGTATTTTACCAGAAAAATTGAAAATGTCATGTCACAGCTATATATGTGCACCCATGTTTATAGCAGCACAATTTGTAATAGCCAGATCTTGGAAACAACCTAAGTGCCCATCAAGCACAGAATGGATGAAAAGAGGTGGTATTTTCATCCAATGGAATATTGCTCAGCTATAAAAAGGATGATCTTGAGTCTTTTATAGATAAATGGAGGCAGCTTAAACTATTCTCATAAGTGAAATAAATCAGACTCACATTTGTAAATATCATATGATCTCCCCAGTGTAAAAAGTAAATAATAACAATAAACTGAAAGAGTAATAAGATCCAAAATGTTCAATAGATATTGTAATAAATAAAGGGAAAGTGCTCAGAAGGAAAGAAAACCTTGCAGCTATGTGCATATAACTGTATGTATGTTTAAGTGTGCAAGATAGATAACCATACTACTAATTCTCTGTTAGTTCATCAAAAAGAATAATTTATGCTGTCATAATTTGTCTATTCATTTATAAGCTTAGATTTTATAATTTGAACAACTACTTTTAAGATAACAATATGTAATATATTAACTATTGTTTATTTCTTACTGTGTTTTAAAATTCTGTATTATTTCTACCTCTTTTTCTGTTTTTCTTTTTTAAAATAAATTTTAAAAAAGAAGCTTCAGTTTATTACAATTACCTTCATGGTGTTATTTTTGAAGCTTTAATATTCATATTACAAATTTGCTTCTGTTAACTATTTTTGAATTACCCAATTATCTGAATTTGGGATAAATTTACCTTTGATTACAATTCAAATAAAAATATTCTCACTAGTTATCTATTTGATGTATATATTTTCATTTGTTAGGACCATGTGGTAATGTTTCACAGTTGTAAGTTTTAAGAAAGTTTGAGTTTATCCTTTTTACATGAGTGACACTGTTTCTATAATCTGGCTTCCATGATCTTGAGTATAAACTAATATTTTCCATATCATACCATTATATTTTCTAGCTCTCACAGATGTCCTTTTTCATAGTTGACTTTTTATAAAAGGAAAGAGCTATTCTAGCAGCTTCTCCCTGATCCACATTTTAATGCTGTATATCTAGCAGCACATTGCTTTTAATAAACTGAATGTTTCTGGGTACATTGATTTTCAGCTAATATACATAAGTGAATATAATGCATTTAATCAGTGGTTTTGGGTGATGTGTAAATACTCTGAGACTGCTTTGTTGTACAATGTCTTTCATGTTTGGCTAAGAGTAGAAGAATCCGGTATTGAACATCCTTGGCATCAGGCTAGAATCTGTGGGGATGGAGAGAAGGCAAACACATATCTTTAAGAAGATCTCTCATCTCCCTTCCTGTCAGCATCTACAGGCTTTGACGGAATGCTAACATTTGCAGAGAAGTGTCTTGACCCTAGTGTGGTACAGATTTGTATTCATTGTTGGCATCTGAGTAAACCTATCTCCTTCCAATTCGGTTGTGTTGATTCTTCTACTTTAGCTGGAATTGGTTTTGATATCCTCAGTGAGATTATTTGGCAAACGACTGTTTCTCTTTAAGGTTTTATTAAGGACAAATACCTTTAGTTCATGATTAGAAATGTGTCCATTCATTTTGCTTTGCATGTCTCCTTTTAAGAATTTTACTTTTTTGTATTTACCAGCTGTATAAAATATTTACCTTACCCATGTGACAGAGAAGCATTTAGTGTATTTAAAACATGATAATTTGATGGACTTTTATCAGAAATATATACTGCAATGCAACTATGATCTCAAAACTAAACATTTCTGTTGTGCAGAAAGAACTGTTATGTTTGTTGCATTTCACTGTTCTCTCAGCCCTATATCCCAGCAAACCATTATTCTTTTTTCATATATATATATAAATATATTTTTCATATACATATATCATATATATGGTACATATATACATACACACATATGTGTTATAGCTCAGTAGTAGAATTCCTTAACATGCATATGACCCTGAGTTCCATCCCCAGCACTGAAGAAAAGGATATTGAAAGAGAAATACAGTATGCATTCATTTACGTATGCTTTCTTTCACATGATTTAAGTTGAAAGAAGACAGAAAATACTGACCATACATGAATCAATAATTGACATAATTCTAATCAATTGTGAAGGGTAACTTAGAAATGAAAATAATGGCTTAGGTATTTGTATTAGAGAAACCAAAGCAAACTTGTGTTACTATAAGTAGAAGGCGTATTATTTGTGCTGTTGAAAGCACAAAGAATACATAAAGGAGGAACGCAGACCTTCATTAAGAAGAGAAAGGTGTAATTCCTGGTCAGGAAAAAATTAAAAGTCTTCCACTAAGGCATTCAACAATCACTGTATTTAAGACATTGAGCATCAACATAAAATAAAATTTGAAATGATTAATTTAGACATAAAAATATAACAAATTCAGGAAATGTTGCCATTGTTTTTTTCAGGTTCATATGAAACTGATTTTGGTTCCCACATACTCTTTTCAGAGGAATATTTAAATAATTTGACTGTGACAAGCCAAACTGTTTTGAGACCTCATTGAAAGTCAAATGAAAACATTAATCAAATGCAAAAATATTCCAGTCAGGCATAGAAATGCTGCAGGTTAGAAGATAAAAATGTTGCCTGTGAGAAAGGGAAATCAATTGATTTAAATAAAAGTAAGTATTGGTTCAAATCTACATGGTCAGTACTGACTAAACATCACTAGAATTTCAGGCATTTTTATTTTTCTTGAGAATCATCAGGTAGTCTCAGGTCATGTCTGTATCACAAAACCAGTTTGTTTAACTTCTCACCTGAGTAAGTTAAGAGAATCAGATCCAAGAACTGATTATTTTTCTTTTCTCCTTTTTTGATAGACTTTAGCAATTTGCATGGACTAATTATTTTTATATAAAGCAACCAGGCTAGGCACTTGGGAGTGTTAGTCTTACCTGAGCAAAAGACCGACTTTCATCTATTAAATGCAGCAGAATTATTCCATTCTATGTGAGAGCTACCTTCTGATTTTGCTATGAATTCAATAAAGGCACCCTTGTATATTGTGTTCTTACTTGATCTGAGTGTTTCTGTTTTGTGGGTCTCAGTGACTGTATATCCCTAAACTTCCCACTCTATGACAACACACAAAACAACATACCTGTCATTAACCTGCTGAGTCATTTAGTGATTTGTCTCTTTCAGCCTTTTTTGTCATTAACTATTTATAAATGCTATTATATAGAGTTACGAGGCTTTAATTAGATAAAATATATAAAACATCAAATTCATTGTCCGGGACAAAGGTGCATTAATTGATATTAATCTTATATTTTTAAATTTTTTTTGTTTTAGAGGTCAAACACACTGCTAAGTCTTAAGAATTAATTGTTTCAAAATTCACAGCTCTTGGACTGATCAGCTTAGTGTATACCAGGTAGTCAGCTCGGGTACAAGAGCAATGGTAATGTGCTTTTCTGAGACAAGAAACAGCAAACACCTGGGAGAGCTTCCTGGAAGAAGCGCTGGGGTAAAAAGGAGTGAGTCAGGGTAGCATGGAAAATGGATGTACTTTGAGACCATACTGCAATGAATCATAGACACAAACTTAAATATTGTCTGGTTCCTCTTATTTGAGAAATCCAAAATTATTTTTTAAAAAAGAGGAAAATAAAAGTAAGATGAGAGAAGTAGGGAGATAGATGTTTCTCACATGGGAAGGGGACCAAGAGAGGGAACAAAGGAAGCAAAAAGGGGTGTAAAAAGGAATTAAGATGTGTTATGCACATGTTAGAACATGTACACAACAGTAGATTATGTAACAGTAGGTACCACATGTAAACAGTAGGTACCACAAATACTGCTAATAACAAATATACAGCACCACACACAAAAAAGTACTTTAAATATATTTTTTCTGATAGAAGTTATAGGTGGAGTTCAAGTAAGAGAGCCAAATATTAAAACAACACAGTTCCTGGTTTCACTCTACTGCTCACAGTGCTAAAGAACAAGTTTAGTCAATAAAGGTTTTCCCTTCATCTTTAGGAAGCAAGCAATCAAACAAACTAGAACTTTGCGAAGCCTACAGGTGATTAGTAAAAGTACAGAGCTAAGTGTCTGCCAGGAAGGCCACTCTCGTCTCCAAAGCCGATGACATGGAATACCTTTCTTATTCTTTGTGCAGAATGAGAAAAAAGAAATGAAAGAGAAAGAATTAAAAGAAGTCTAAAATCTATCCTCTCCTTACAATTCTCAGCAATTCAGGAGGCCCACGTGAGGTCAAATCTTCCCAGACCATAGACAGGAAAAAGTCTATTAAAATGTGTTCCATTCCGAGAGAAAAGGGTCACTCAAGATCCTTGACCCTTCGCTCTGAATAGATGTAATGAAAGCCAACTGATATTTTTAAGAATTTAGAAAGGGGATTTCCCTCCCAGGTGAAAAGAAGGCAGCGTGCCTCAGTGTCCAGAGGCTCTTCGATCTATGGCAGCCCGCGTGGTTTTCACCAACTTTTTGTGGGTTGCTAAAACCATTAGATGAGGGCTTAGTGTCCCAGAAGACTGTTTTTCACGTTCAAGGCTTGAGACATAAGGAATACAAAGAGCATCCCCTCCTCCTCCCCAGGATTAGAGTTCTAATCATTGATGAAGCGTCAGGCTCTTTTCTTCACACTGGTCAAGGCAAGATTGAGCTTTTCAATGAAATGGAGTACCTTGTTCCCCGCACCATTTAGTCACCACAAAAGCTTTCACTGTCAATTGGAAGAAGATAATCCAGACAACTCTGTAAATAACACTGACTCTGCAGCTGTGTACAAAGTTAATTGTCATCTGAGATTCTCTGGCTACTCTGCTGAATGTGATTAATATTAATTTTATACAAATTTCTGTGGTAGACTCTTTCTCTAAAGTCTTTTATTTATGGTTGACCTGGGGCCACTCTTGATCACAAAGTGCACACCAATGGACATCATTATCTCCGTTTTGCAAACGAGGAATCTGGGTCACAAAATAAGAATAGAGTAGCATAACCACGGTGACATAGAAAGAAGAGGGAGAGAAATGAGACGCAGTGATTATCGCATGGCACTCAGGCGGAATGGGAGAAATTCTTCCTTTACTCTTACTTTGGAGGGAAAGTCAGGAAGCAGTCTTTTCAGTGTGACTCTTGCAAACATTCTCCCCTGCTCCCCACAGTGCTGATGGAGTTGCAGAGTGAGCTAAGTGGACAGAGGAAGCAGAGATGCCTCACATATCCTCTGTAAAAATAGGGTCCTTCCATTTAAAATTTTTGAATTCTAGAATGTGTTTCTATATATACTTCCCCTTCTTTACCATTATATTTGTCACTAAACAATTGCTGAAGAACCAAAGAGCTGCTGTCTATACTTCATGCTTAAGTTTTTCCACTATTTAATTATTATTTTATTTTAAAAGCAAAACAAAAATAGAAATACAGAATTTTAAAAAATAGGAAATTAACACTAATTAATATATTGCATATTATCATGGAAGTAGTTGTTTGGGTTACAAGATTTAGGCACAAAAAAATGATCAATCAAACAATGAAAGCATAAACTGTTCTTTTGGATGAACTAGCAGAGATTAGTAGTATAGTTATCTATCTTGTATATGCATACAGGCATATATATATATATATATATATATATATATATATATATATAAAATCTTTTCCCTTATTCCTTCTCTCCTTTCCCCTCTCTGTCTCTTTAGTGGGAAAAAAAACTACCTGCAAGCTTAAGTTTTATGAATGAAATTTTAGAAGAAGAATCACTAAGAAGGATTTCGAATGATCAAATAACTTTGCTAACTCTTGGCTACATTTTATTCAGCTTCTGTTCCAGCTCTGATTCTATCTACTGGATGCTGAGTCTCTGGTACAAGTTCAAACTGTGCAGGGTTGAGAGGAGGTCTTTAGAAAGGCAGTTACATGTTTTAAATTCTCCTGCCCTATATCACAGGAAAAAAAATCCACAAAAAATCCAATTATCTCCCACATGTTTTTGATAAGAGTCTATCCTGGAGAGATATTATTAAGCAAAGCTGTGACAGTAGATTCAAAAGGAAAGACAGTCCCTTAGAAGGATTTAGTTCAGTAAATGAAATTGGACATCCAAAAATATTAAGTAGTAGAATATTCTTTCAGGAAAATAAAGGAAAAGAATTGCATTGTCTCATTTAATTCCAATAAGGCTTGTATAATTATTACCATAAGCAATATGTTAAGCAAATTTCCCAAGAATCAAGTAAGAGATGGCAGAGTTGGGATTCTATGAAAGTGGCTTCGGATCTGTGCTCTTGACTCATTTATTCTCTAATTTTTCAATAGTGTTGATTTCCACCAACACAGATCCTCAGCTATATCCATGCTGCAGTGCAAGTCAGAGAAAACAAATACTCTTTGGAAAGTTTCATTCTCTCAAGGCTGACAGAAAAGATTTAGAAATAGAAAATATTCAAAGAGGCAAGACTATTCACAATTATCTGAGTGTTTTCCTGGGCCAAATTCAAGTGATAGCTGGCTACAAGAGATTCCATCTGCAGGAAAGAAATATCCACCTCTTAAGACCACTCCTTACTTATTAGCTAGCAATTCCAACACTGGGTCCCTACTCACATTACACTCAAACTTCACAATTTTGAGAACGCATAACTTAAATGAATCTCAGCAAGATAGGGTTGAAAATGATGCAGAGAGAAAGCACAGAGCTACAAGCCTGCGTTAATATTATTATTGGAATGTGACCTGTTCAGGAAATTAACAAGAGGGAGATCATGGAGCCCCCCTTCCCCAGGGAATGAGAGCAGAAAGAAATGAGGCCAAATAGAAGAAAGTTTTTGTTGATATTTTCAAAAGCCAGCTTTATACAGGTCGTATCTCCAAAGAATGGAAAATGGCATTGGAAAGAACCAACAACACCAGTAAGTCATAGGCCAGTGAGTTCGTCACCAATCAGAAGGAAACACTAGAAAAGTCTTGGGCAGGAATCACCAGGGCAGTAACTTCCGCCCCTCTGCACTCAGCCCGAGCAAGGCAAGCGACACAAGGAGAGAGAAAGCACCGCTTGGCCCTGGCGTAGGAATTCTTAGTGTGCCACTCTGACGTATGAAGGAAAGCAGCAGTGACTCTTCCACTGCAAAAAGCACTGGATTTTTACATCAAATGAAAATGGATCTTGGCACCACAGAATTTCGATTTTTGGCCAAATTGTTTCTGATTTCCAGCGCTAGGGATTCTGTTATACACATAGATATATTTATTTGAACACACACACAAAATCTTGTTGAGTGTTTCTAAATCACATGGTTGCTTGGAACTCACTTCCATGAGCTGAGATTCAGGAATTCACCTAAGGGAATGATTATAATGTAAGCCTCCACCAAACAGAAGAGATTTGACCAGGTTTTTGAAAGTGATATGATAATGTGGGAGAAGTGAAAGAGTTTTTCCTTAATTTAAATATGCCCATTTTAATTTAAAGGGAGTATGTGTCTAAGGGAATTTACTTAATGAGGTGTTAAGTAAGAGCACTAATTTTAGAATTAGTGAATGTAGCCAAAATTAAATGAGATGATCTAATGGAGGCAGCTGATAAAGGAACAACATTTTAAATGGCCCTGGGAGGAAATTTTAGCTATTTCTGTCAGGATATGAAAAGAACAACTCAGGACCATAGAATATTATAGTACTGCAGTAGAAAAATGCAAGAGCCCAGTAAGTTTGGTACAAGTGTGCAACCTTAACTAAACTAAAAGTGATATGAAAGTTTAGAACACAGACGGTCCTCAAACTGAGAATTAAGTGAGGAGGCAGGAGTGAATCAACTGGGAGAAAATCAGCATGACTTTGACGGCATTTTGTTTGAATAATGGATAGGAATTTGAGACTCAGAGAAAACTCACTTCTTCTGGGTATTCCTAGAGCTACAGACAAACAGACTGACTTCAAATGGACACGAGCGTGTCAGCCTTGGAGATGGAAATTATGATTGAATATTAACACTTGAAGCTCTTTTGCAGGAATAAATAATTTCTAGCACTAAATAATTAGGAAATCCCTTCTTCTGGATGTGGTAATACAAGGCTTCCTGAATACAATGATCATAGTCTTTTTGTGTTTTAATACAAGAAAACTGGGTGTGAGTGTGTTGTCAATTAGACTGTTGAATGTATACAATGCATTCATGCTACTATTATATATAGTTACCTATTTTTTTTCTTCTTGAGCCATATTTTGATTCAAGGACATTATTCACACAGTCTTAAAATGATTTTCATACTTTTAACTTTATTAACAAAAGTGAAGAAGACTTATTTTGATAGTAATACATATATTATATGCCTCATTAAGTAGTTTTCACTACATTTCCCAATTAATGATAATATTTCATAAATTGCAAAGGTGTGTTGTATAAACCAAAAACTATTTAGTATGCAAGTAATAAATATGACTCTTGTGCAATTGATTCATGCAACATTAGACCAATCTTCTTGATTATTACCATTATCCTAAACCTGCTACCTGATATCTCCAAAGTAATAAGGGCACATATGGTGTATTCTGCTGGCTGTCCACCAAAACTAACTTCTAACTCTGTTGAATGCATATCTAGTTTATGGTTCTCGGTATCCCACAGGGTAAGAATATTCCTGTGACTAAGCTCTAGCCAAGGAATTGACTGCAACAGAGGGGTGCATCTAGTGTGTGTCCCCTAAGACATCTCATACACAATATATTTATTTTTGTCTCATTTGTGATCACTGGAATGGATGCTGGAAGTCATATATTAAAGATTATCCTCAGTGACCTCATATAGGGACTGCCTCCAGTATTACTCAAAGCAGTAGTGACAGTGATTGCAACGGACCCCTTGTAAAAAGATTCATTTGAATGTGTGAAGTAAGATTATAATTGTGGAGTTACAGGCAGCGCTTAAGCTCTGGGATATTAAAATCTAAGGCATCCTATTGTATGTAATGAATGAACTTCTGTACATCCCAAGTGGCAGTAGTTTTTCCCATTTTTGGAGAAAAGTGTCCCTCAACCTACTTTCTATGGCATTTAATTCCCTTAGAAGTTCAGTTTCAAAAAACTAGAAGCACAACAAAAACATGGAAATGTACCTGTTTGTATGTATATGCCTCGCTATATAACACACATGCATGCATTTCTATGTCTCTTTCTCTGGCTACGGGTACCTATTATTACAAGTTAAGCATCTCTAATCCAGAAATTCCGTGTCTGAAATGGTCCAAAATCCACCATGTGGACCTGAGCTCAAGATGTTTTGAATTTTGGAGTATTCTGGACTTCAGGTCAGGTATTCTCAACAGACAAAATCTATTCAAAAACTTGGACAACTCTGGATCTCAAGCACTTAATACTTATGTCACAACTTGCAGGGAAACTGACGATTATTGTATTCTGCATTGTACATACCATGGGCTATGGACCTTCTGCATTAATGGATGCATATTTCATTTAAGACAATGATTTTCAGAACATTTAAAATTACACTGTTATTTGATTGCCTAGTAATTTCACTCCAATCTGGCACCAGAAGAGGATAAAATTTTGTGGAAAAGCATTGGAATGACTAGCTCAGACTAGATGATGCTTCTCAGGCTTGGCTTCCTAATGGAATCACCTCAAGTGGTTTCTTTCAAAACATGATGCCCAAGTCTCAGATCTACAAATTCTGATCTAACCAACATGAAGAGTTTTCTCAGCTCTGTCGGAGACTCTGCCTAGTCAGAACTGAGAACCACTGCCCACCTCATATCTTCTTTTCTTGATGATAAACATTACTTGGCAATCTTGTTTGAAAACTAAAGATTTTCATTCCCAACCTAAGTTATTCTGAATCAATTCATTCAAGGAATGAGGTCTTTGAATCTACTTTTTCTTAAATAAAGGCCTGCATATAATCATATGATCGGTAAAATATGGTCTGTTATTCTGAACTGTGTCTCAGAGGATAGATAGTATAGATCTTGGAACTTATGGATCATTCAATAACTATTTTATATTAATCTATTTACATTTAAAGTGAAACTGAACAAAACTAATTGAAAAACTTTAAATGCCCCCTGTGGCGATTGGTTTTATACTACAGAATCACAAAAACAGTGCTGTCAAGGACTTCACAAATGTTTCAAGGGCTTCTTTTGCAGGATGTCAGTAAGTATTATAATATAATCAGTGCATTGGTTTGCATGTGGGTATTTAAAGTCTTTTCAAAATGGTATTTGCTAGTGGGTGCCAAGTTCTTTCCGTATAATCATTTATTAGAAAAAATTACAAGTGAAAGGAATAACTGAGAGTAAGACAGTATAAACTTATACAAACTGAGAACTACAATTGTGCCTAATAAGTAATTGGAAAGGCAATAAATACTTTATTTTGCTTGATTGTTGTGTTTTTCTAACTGCATGGGTTTTATATTCTTTATTCAATTGAATAGCAAATGGATATGTCAACCTAAAAACTGTTAGTATTTTCTATCAGTATTTTTCTTTGATATTTCTTAAAATATTCACTAATTTAGCTGAATGCCATCTTAAACATTAAGTTT
The DNA here is from genome assembly GCA_004027295.1 of Dolichotis patagonum. Lineage (NCBI taxonomy): Eukaryota > Metazoa > Chordata > Mammalia > Rodentia > Caviidae > Dolichotis > Dolichotis patagonum. Next base: position 15,033 of record PVJX010001332.1, read on the forward strand.
CTTCTAGCCCTGATACAATGTTTTTTCTTAATTATCTGTCATTCATCTCTGGAACGTTTGTTTTTTTTAAATTATCTCTAATCATTTTTCTTTATATTGACCAAAATACATTGACACTCAAAGATAAGCAGTGAATCCTTCTCAGACCTAACTAATTAGCTGTGTTTTATGAAAGCAAGTATTTGTGTGCATCAGGATATTGTGGAATCTTTTCCAACTTTATGCCGTATTACAGAACAAACGAGGGTGCAGAGTGGTAAAATGACGTTTGTGTACTGCTTCACAGCTTACACCGGGTTTTCCTATCTGTCTCTCACTGGAGTATCATGGATGCTTTGTATAGGCAAGGACGCTGCTTTTTTTGTTATGGAGTTGTTAAAGAGACACTGTGGGCTTATCCAGAGAGATCTTCCACTTGATCCCTATATACTTGCAGTGATGTTTCCATTCAATAACAAACAATTTGGAAAATGTACTTGCCCATGTAAATGAAGGCGATTTCTGGTAGTAAGTTAAAAGGTTTTAAAAGACTACAGCTATAAAACATGATTTCTAAGTTCAAGGGTCACAAAATGAAAGCATAAATTGGGCTAGGTGCAAGCTGGTAGGTGATAGGGTGCACAGTAAATTAGTGCATTTCTGCTTGAAGCTACATTTTAAAAAGATTTCAACTCTATGGGTCAAACAAATCACATCTACATTCTCTGCTCCTCACCAGCACAACATGGGGTTTGGAAGGAGAAACAAAGAAGCACACAGAAGCATGAGATGCGATGAGAAAAGCTTAGGTCATAGGAGTTGAGCCTCCTGAAGACTGGAGAACAGAGATCAAGTTTGGTAAATATTATTGATACCCATCCAAGACTAACAGCCTCCTGCCTCTTCTGTATCTCTCTTTGGTCAAAGTTTTGTTGTTGTTATAGATTCATATAGTGTGAAAAAGCACTGTAAGAGTTTGCCCTTCAAGTCTGTATTTTTCTGTAAAATGGAGATAGTAAGTCTAGCACAGAGTTGTAGTTAGATTAAATGAGCACAGCAAAGTCTTAGCAGGACTCCTTTCACACTGCGAGTGCTAAGTAGATGGTAGGTATTATCATTATTCTATTGATCACTGAAGAACCACTTCCTTACTCACCCCTGAACTTCTCCTAGGATACACTAAAGACAAAAATTAAGTTTTAGAACAGTATGGTAATAAGCCCCAGAGAAGTTGTGCTTTCCAGGGAGGAAAGGAAGGTTCTTTCCTTTTACTCATATAATTTAAAAACTCCAAACTCAAAGACAGACGTGTCCCCTGCCTGAGGGCTGATCAATGTGCTCACCATCGCCTCTTTTCTTTAGAATTACTGAAGGTGCTGGGTAAGTGAGTCAGACTCCACACATGATGAGCCGTGCTTGTATGAAGCAGGCCAGTGTTTCCTAGACTGACATTCCTGCTAGTTTCCTAATAATTCAGTTGTGATAAACATACACTGATGAAGCACCTTCTGTGGGCAGTACACTCAGCTAAGGAAAGGACAGATGATGGCAGAGCTTTGATCTCGAAGCCCTGCCTTTGTGGAGCACGGGAGAACCCAAAATGTCAAGAGATGATGTCACTTCAGAGACAGATGAGTGTTGGAGATTCTCATAGCCTAACATGAACATGGAATGGCGAGACTTTCGAAGTACTGTGGAAAAGTGAGGGTTAATGTGTTGTGAAAAGAATGAGGAATGATTCATGCCCATTCTTCAAAGTCTAGATGTAGCTCTATATCCTCCAGGAAGCATTCCACTCCCCTTTGATCTTTTACTTACATGAAATCCTTTGAAAGTTGCTATTTAATCATTTTGGCCTTTAATCATTTTCTACCTAAAGTGGAAATGCGGTTGTTCACTGGATATATAAGCTTTGTACCCATTTAGATTATAGGAAGCTCTCTGAGGGGTAGGACCCATGGTTTTTGAGCCATATATATTGCTGTGCTTGCATTCATCTGAAAAACCTGAATGCCTAACATTGTTATCTGATTAAAGAATGTTTTAAAAAATAGTCCACACAGAATACAGCAGATTCAGCAGTTCATTCTCTGTATATTGATGGCACCCATGTCTGAAGAATTTTCAGTGCAATTTTAGAATTCAGGTTAGAAGAGAGACAGCAAAAATGGTAAACATAAGCCTGTATCTATTTCATAATAAATGTCCTATTTTCATTTTTAATCAACATTTGTGTCTTGAGCTTTGTTGCATGAATGATGTTAACAACTTGAAATCAGAGGACAACAGGATGTACATATAATTACTCCACAAATAAAGAAGGACAGAGAGATAAAATTTGCAATGGTCTCTCATTTCCTTCAATGTGATGTGCAGAGTTGGCTGGGATGGCAAAGTAATAATCCTCAAATTTAAAATTATGAGCTTGTATTATGCTTCTGTACCATCTAAATCTGTTTCCTATATATTGTTACTAAACTTCAAACAGAAATATATTTATCAATATAAATATGTGTTTTGAGAAGTGAGGTAAAGTGGAAAAGCTAACAGCTGATACTGAAGTTACTTTTACTTAGAAATCACTAAACAACATAGACTGAGTCCCTTATTATTTATCCAGTACTCAAGATTTTACCTCTCTTGTGTCTGATTTCGTCTGTTTGCTCTCATTTATGCTTTCCACTAGTGGGAAATTCTGCTTTTAATTACTTCTCATCTAGTCTCCTGCAACAGCTGCCTCACCAGGTTCTTGATTTTTCCCTTTCAAGTTGATCTTTTATGTGTCGCTAGATTAATCTTTCCATAATGAAGCTTCAGAATTGTTGTTTCCAGCTCAAACATCCTCAGTGTCTCCTCTAGCATACAGAGTGTAAAAGGTTAGTCTAGCATACATGAATTTCTATGTTTTTGTTCCATTTTCTGGTGTTCCTTCCCAATCATTTGATATATTAAATACATTTTGTACATTGAAATGTAGTTATTCATTGTTCCAGTGCATGCTTTTAACTTTCTAATCTCTGTTGATTTTATGAAGGCCTTCCTGCAGCCTAGTTGCTCTCCCAAATTTTTACGTCCTTCAGGATCCAGCTAATGTATCACTTCTTCCATGAATTTGTCTCTCAGCTTTTCAGACGTAATTAACATTCTTTCTGAAATTTATAGAAAGTTTCACTATTTTTGCTGAAATCTGTCATTTTATACAATACAAATATTTAGGTAAGTGTTTTTCTCTGCTTCGTGAACATAAGTCCATGGCAGTTACACTATGGTGTCAAGTGTGAAGGTTTAAACACAGAAGATGTCCAAATAGCTGTTGAGCAAATGACTGAACAGAATAAATCCATTAATATGTACTTGTCTTGGTTACTTTCTTCTTGTTGTTGAGACAAAATACCTGATGCCCAAAGTGAGGCAAGGAAAGGTTTAGTTAGTTTACAGTTTTTGGAGGTTTCAGTCCATACTCAGCTGGATCCCAGACAGGGTGGCATGGCTGAGGGGCAGCCGTTCATGACTGCCACAAAACAGCAAGAGCAAAAGGGGGAAAGCACACCTCCTTCCTTCCCCTGTGTTGTTTGCCAACTCCATCCCTTGGCAGGTGCAGCACTCACGCCACCAATCCCAGTGCTAGACAATGAACCAATCACAAATGCTAGACTCAGCCACCTCCATGACTGCATGGGGTGTTGGGGGGACACTTAAGCCATAACAGTACTGTTACAGAATTCTGAGGTTTATATGGAGTCCTATTTACCAGGTCTCTATGAGCCTTGTTGATCATCATGAAAAATAATTTATTAAGGTTGAACTGCATATGAAATATTTATACAGCCATTAATGGTAGGCACTGGAGATCCACTGAGACTAGGAAATGGTCTTACATTTGAGAAGCTTGCAACAGAGTTGAACAAATAATTATGAGAATGATGAGAATAATGACAATTTCTAAATAAATATCAAAAGCTATAGCAGTATATATAGCAAAGGCATAATTAAAAGCATGAAAAGCACATATGGTAACCAAGAAGGAGAGACACATGCTGCAATTACTACATTTGGTTGGCAATTCCAGTGTGATATGCACTAGGATGAGTTACATGTGCCTCTGCAGTGGAAACAGCTGGCTGCTGATGGACAGTCCTACTCTTCCCTCATGGGGTGATTTGATCCCTGAGAAAGGCTACCCATTCATGAACCCAATTTTGCTATCTACTTTGCATCTGATTGTGACTGCAATGTATTTTCCAAAGGGAATATCAACACAGATAATATCATTTCCAAAGCTGGGCTTTAGGAGACAGGGCTGTAGTCTCCCTATCTACTGGCTGAATGCAAAACATACTGTGGCGCCATGGCAGGGATGGCGAACCTTTTAGAGCTCTCAGTGATGCTAAGAGCACACTGTGGCACATGCGGTAAAGGTTTCCCAACATTCCTAGGGGCTGCAAATAGCTCTGAACTGACCAGAAATGCCCCTCCTGGGATGTTATATGACTAAGAAGTACATTTCTCTGATATGATACCATCACCATGCAGAGGTTAATTGCAGTAGGGACTTTTTTTTTCTTTTTCCTAAAAATGTTAAATGTCCCCCTGAGTAAATCATTGGGTTTTCAAGCATTAAATTTTAATACTATTTTGTGCATTCATTATAAAAATACGTTAATTTATAAAAAGAAAAAACCAACTTTGTGATCTTACCAAGAAATGTATGAATTGCTGTGGTACCACTGTACAAATGGTAAAGCTTAGGAACTGAAAGAGCAGAAGTGCTTATTCAGCACAAAGTTAATACTGCTTCAATACACTACACTAATGTGCAGGGTGTATGCTAGCAGTGGTGCTTGCTTATCAGGTCTAGATTCAAATGAAGAGTGCAGACAAGTTCATGAGATGGTAAAGGTACTCTGTTTATGACAACTAAAAGGTTAAAAAATCCCAATAACAGATCATTTAATAAATATATAGTTCTGTGATTACAGTTGATCAAATTTGTAGCAAAACTTACATATCAACTATGCACCTCGTAAATATAATTAAGCTAGGCATCCAAGTCCAATGATCACCTTTAGCTTTCTATTCATAACTGGCTCATCTCTTTTTCTCACTTTGTTGGCATAGGTTATGGTTGAATAATAGCGATCATTCCCATTAGCACTGTTTCTTTGGATTGTCGTGTGCTCACAATCCAGGGGACCACAAGATCTGAATGACAGACAGACTTCGAAGGGGAGAAGCAAATGCACAGAGCTCATAGATGATGTAAAGCTCCAGGGTAGGAGTAGCTATGCTATGTCCATGACAAGACAGAAGGCCACTGCAACTGGAGAATGGCAAACAAGGGTCAGCGGCACAACCTGGCTGCAGATGTAGGTAAGTGCACAGCGCATGCAGTGGTGCTTCTCAGACTCTTCAGTGTGAATAGGCATCTCTGGGACACAGGACAAAGCACAGATTCCTGAGTCCATCTCCAGAGAGTCTGACGGCATGGGTCTATATGAGTGCCAGGGTATCCCCTTTCTAACAAAGCCTCTGGGGATTCTGGCCAGCAGCCCATACTTTGGGTACTAGTGATGTTGAGCGTTAAAGGTTAGGATGAGGAGCTTGGATTTTACTATAAGTCAGATGGGGAACTATTGGAGCTTTTTAACTACTGGAGCATTTAACTAGGAAAGGGATACGATTTGTTTTACTTTTTAAAAATTTCTTCATCTTTAGATTAGAAGGATGATAGATCCTTGGAAGATTAATGAAAATAACATATATAATGTGCTTTACACTTCTAACATGTAAATCCACCTTTGGAATCGTCTCACTGCCTTCTTGCCTTATACTTTTGCCTCAAGAATTATAAATGAACTTGGAATCCCCTTTTCTTAGAACTTCAGATAATTCATCTCAATATCAGTAAACTCATTTTCCATTGCTGTTTTTGTTAATTACCACAAGATTAGTGACTTAAAAAAACTAAAGCCCAATATCTTATAGTTCTGAAGGTCAGAACTCTCTTTAGGCTCTCTTTAGGCTATTACATGACTATCTTTAGGCTATTACCATAGTGACACCATGGTTGTGTTCCTCTTTAGGAGCCCAGTTCCTTACCTATTCCAGCTTTTAGATACCGTGCTTACTCCCTGGGTATATTCCACGGCATGTAGCACTCTCCTAAGCTTGAAGGCAAGCAATGTTTGCTGAGGCCTCCTCATGTGACTACGACCTCTACCTCTGCCTCTTTTCATATCAAGGACCTCTGTCACTTTCGGAAGCTCAAGAGGATAACCCAGGATAACCTCTCTCAGGGCCAGCTGATTAGCAACCTTTTACATCTTTGCCCTGTAAGGTAGTTATATCCATGGGTAACAGGGGACAGATCTGTGACATCTTTCTTAGAGGGATTGTCACTTGTCTACTACACTCAGTTGGACGAAGATATTCTTGTCCCCTGATTGTGTGTGGGTGCTACCCTTTACTGATCAACTCCTCTTTCTTGTCTGATGGACATTTTACCCTCAGGATAAAAGTAGTAAGATTAACAACACCAACAGAAAAACTCTTTGGAATTAAGCTATCCTTTCACCTGTGCCCTGCTCCACAATAATTCCACTACTACCTTGTAGTGGGTTTGGAATCTTTGTTTTTCTTGTTATTGTTGTTGCTTGAAAAATAAACCACAAAATGCAAAACATTAAAATAAAAACTGTGGGCAGAGGATATAACTCAGTGGCACAGCACCTGCCTGGCAAGCATGAGGTCTGAAGTTCGATTCCCTGTAGCAAAAAATAAAAGGAAATGAAATGAAAACTTTGTCTTATTTCTGACTTTTCTAGAAGTGGTTTCTTCAGGGCAAAGAAAACACCCAAACGCCTAGCAGTTACCCAAGTACAACAAAGTTCATCTCGGAGTCCAGCTCCCTGCCTGTCTCAGCCCTGCCTGGGAACTAACTCTGGTTGACTGAGGAGGGAACCCTGTGATTTCCTCAGTCACGCAGAAAGCTGCCCCTGAGTCCTGAAGGCCATGTGAGGCAGCGATCACAGCCTCGATGTTACCTTTCTTAGCAAGGACTCTCTTGGCTCCACTCACTCTGAGCAGTTTTAATTTCCTGCCAGCACAGTGGCACAGCTTGCTGGCATTTTCTTTGGGATGCTTTTCATCAGGAGCCTAATGAGTGCCTAGGTTCTGGCTGACGATAAGAGAGAGGCTGCCAGGGAAATGCCAAGGGGCCCCTTCAGCTCTGCAAGGCATCACAGCCTGGTTTTCCACCTCCTGCTAACTGTGGGCAAAGGCACCCACATATGGGAAATGTTCCCCCATTAGAGCTGCTCTGAGAAGCCACCAAAGGAAGTGCAAAACAACCTGAAAACCACTAAGCCCCGATTCCCTACCTTTGGCCACAAGGAGTTAAGCAGGAAAGCGCTTTGATGGAACTCAATAAATGGACTTGTTAAGCCAAATTCCTGATAAAGGACACACTCAGATAACCAAGGCTTACTAATGGAACATGCCCAGAGATAAACTTCTGCTAATTAAATAAAATGTTTTCCTATGTCTAAAAACGTGCTATCTACATCCAAGTATTTTACCCAAATAAGAGGTTGCTATGTTATTAGCCTAATGCAGTTATCATAATGATTTGCACTTTCATAGTATTATTCACTGGAGCACCTGAAGGTTTTGGCAAATGTGATTCCTCTGCTAGCTTGAAGTCTCTTTCATTTCTTGCTCCCCTGTGTACATTCTTCAGATTCACGCCTTCCTTTAATTTGTCATCTTGTGTTCCTTCGCTGCTTACATTTGTTGTATTTCCCCTTCCAACCTTTTATTTTCAACTTAGAGTTACTTCAAAATCTAAGTTTTTAAGGTTACAAGTCCCTGGGGCTGGGGATTTAGCTCAGCGGCATAAGCGCCTGCCTTGCAAGCAGGCAGTCGTGAGTTCGATCCCTGGTACCGATAAAAAAAAAAAAAAAAAAAAAAAAAAAAAAAAAAAAAAAAAAAAAAAAAAAAAAAAAAAAAAACAGGTTACAAGTCCCTCCAAAAAGATGTAATAAACACAGTCTAGTATCTCTATGATGAGCTTGTATACAGCAAACGTTTCATAGTTGTTTAAGAAGTACAATCTTTATTATTTCTCTGTGAAGTTTCTTTCCATCTTCTTCATTTCAGCTTAGCCATAATGAATGCTAATGCTCATCCCTTTCTATGAGCATCATTACAAGAATCAGATCAGGAGATTAAAGGGAGATGACACTGTTACTAACATCTTCTCCTTGATTTTGTGACTTTGAGAGCCTTTGGGAGGTCTGACAACCAAGCAATTCTTATTCACCTCCTAAGTCCCAAGTACCAAAATCATTGAAGGCACAGCATGGGCCTTGCTTTATAACCAACTAAAAAAGTAAAACTTTTACAGCAATGATATAAATGAACCTTTGCTAGATACTTTAATGTCTTTCTATCATGATAAACACTCACCTCCAGCACCACTGAACAGCACTGAACAGGGAGGTCGGCGAGTGACTTCCGCTATTTGCCCTTCTCTGTTCTGTCCTCATCCTGGCAGTTCTGACCTCGCTTCCTCCCCTCTAACAGTTAGATGAGAAAGTAGAACTCCTGGCTTGCTGCATCTTTTCCTGACTTCAGGCTGAAAGGCCTGGTAACTTCATACTGCAAAGGGGGAACTCATGTCCCCTTTGACCCCCTGTTGCTGCTCCTTCATTGCCAAACCCAGAAAAGAAAGCTACCATTATTTCACCTGGACATATCAACAAGTAGTTATGCTTTTGCCAAGATTTCACAAATAAATTATTTCACTGTCCTTCTTTTGTCCTGTCTGTTCAACTAAAAGTATAAACTTCCTAAAGCCAGGGAAACAATATGCCAATGTATTAAAAAAAAAAAACCCAAAAATGAGTTTTAGAACATTCTTTCAAATCTTCTGTCTATTTCTTTGAAGACCAACATTTTGAGATTAATAACAAACCTATGATATTCATAGACATAGCCACATAGACAGTACAATAGCATCAATTAGTATTCTTGAGAATATTAAATCACCTGATGTCATTTAGTAGAATACAGAATAGCACATTATATCTAAACTGTCTGCCTTCTCTTTATTTTATTTCAACAGGTAAATATTGAGCATCTATTAGGAGTCATCCACAGAATTCAAATGTCTGAAAGACAAGGATTAATAAGCCAAATGCCTGTTCATAATAAGCTTACAATTTGAAGGGGAAAGGGTGTTTCCAGGATAAAATGGTAAACACAGAGATAAAGATGAACATGTGACGCAGTAGAACATAAGGAGGAATGTGCATGCTAATCCAGAGTGTCAGGGAAGAGGGTCCATGTACTCGGCCTTGAAGGCTAACTAGAAAGAGGAATTAAAAGAGTGGGATGGGAAGGAGCAAAGAGGGTGCGGAGGCATAGAGGACTGTATGAGAAAAGACTTGGGAAGATGGAATAACCTGACATGTGACGAGGGACCTTTATTATCATCAAGTTTAGGGACACTGCCTGGCAGGGTTATTGACAGAGATTGCTGAGTTCACGTCTAAAATGAGCATGACACAGAGCACCCACTGCGTGAAGGCTGGGGACACAGTGCTGTGAGGATGGCTGTGTCAGGTAGAGTCACCCCTGTGAGAGCAGGGACTCTGCGTGAGGTCGGAGAAGCAGGAGGGGCATGAGGCAGGAAAATCCTTGTGTGCTGTAACAAGCTGGGATTTTTCTCATAGGCGATAATGTGTCGGTGAAGGGTTTTAAGATGGGAGATGATATAGCCTTATTTGCACCTTGGATGCATTTCTCAGACTGTGTGGAAAAGAAATGCAAAAGGTGCTGAAGACTAAAACCAACCAACCAATAAACAAAACCACAGCTATCAGGCTACTAAAATGGAGGAGGAGAAAGATGATAAGACTTTGAATTAAAATAATTGGATTGAAAATAAATAAGGAAAGATGGATTCAAAATTTACTTACCAAGCTAAATAAACCTTTTTACTGACCACATATGGATGTGGTGTGTGTGTGTGTGTGTGTGTGTGTGTGTGTGTGTGTGTGCATGTTGGTGGGGGAGAAGATGAGGGAAGAAATGCAGTCTAGTATTGTTTTACATTTATAAATTGCATGATAAAGTGAATGAGAATGCTATTAAATTATATTTGAATAAAAGACAGGAGAAACAAATTGATCAGGACAAAAGAATGTTAAGATAAATTCTGAGATGTACACATTTCTTAGGTATCTATGTAAAGGAATCTAGGAGTCATTTGGTAAAGCGAACTGAAGACATTGTCACAAACTCTTTGCCAGGTAAAATTCTGTTGTGGTGAAAGGTTTGCAATTTTAAAATACAGAAAATTGTAAAATATTGTTTCACATTTGGCATTCAACTACAAATATTAGAATGGTGCTCCTGAATTACTTTCATAATTTGAATAGCAATTTTCAAAATCTTCTTGATTTTGCTTCAGTCTTTGGCTTTTAAAATCAATACCATAACTTGAGACATAGCAAAAAGTAGGAATATAGCAAAAGCACACATGATTCTCTGTTTGTCAAGTCTGTCCAGTGGTATTTGGCAGGAATATAAACTCTTCATTAATTGGTTTATAGAGAATGCAACCATCCTAAGAGATCATTACTTCTTATTGTATACTAAAGGATATTATAAATTAGGATAGATCATGGGATTTGGGAGTTATGTAGACATCAATGAACCTTTTTCTCCACTTAATAATAGCTGTTCACTGTTTTTATTGAGAATCTGTTACGTTCTAAGCATTTACCTCTTATCCTTAATCATCATCAGAACTGTGTAAAGTGCTTGTTAATTTTCTCATTTTAAAACAGAGGGTGAAGTCTGAAAGATAAGTAAGCTGCTCACAGCTCTTAAGTAATAAGAATGAAAATTGGGCTTCAATCTCTCTGACTCTAGAGTGTGGTAGTGAAAGAAGCTTCAGCTCTACGGCAGGATGGAAGTGTGCCGCCTGCTTTTGCTTGGCAGGTGACATCTAACAGTTTTAAACCTGGAAGTCTTCATGGTAGAAATATAATACCAAGTTCCAGGGTTAATTTGACAATTAAAATATAAATGCATATAGAATAAGTTCTTAATGCATGTAAATTGTCTTCTAATACCCATTCTAAGCATAAAGATTCTTACAGTTACTATAGTTCAAAAAATTTGCAAGTTATCTTCCTTACACTAGAACAATAAAAATTGTTCCCATTCTAGGGAAGGTTACTATTTTCATTTACATTTAATACATAGAAAGGTGATTCATTATACCAAAAAAAACCACACATGGATTTGAAATACCATTTACATGTTTTGTTTAACCATTTCCACACCTCATTGCCCATTCAGCTTGGCACACTTAACTAGGTTCACTGTGATTAACCGAACTCCAAATAGATAAAAGATTAACATAGATTTCCTGGAAATTTATAATCCATTAGTGAAAGTTTATCAATAATTTAATGGAACTACTTTTTCTATTCTTCTCTCACCTTTACCTAGTATTATCGTTTACTGGCTAAAATCTGTAGGAACTCATGACTGCACGATTTCATTACTTTTAGAGAATACACTGTAGTACATTTACTATAAATAATTCACAGCATACTACACTTGTCAAAAGGAATGAACAAAGCATATATCTCAGCACAGGAGCCTGATTTTTATTGTTTTTGTTCACTTACTCACTAATTCTCTGACTCCAGCTCTTTGTCACTAAGAATTAGAGCTCTTCTGCTGTATACAAATACTGTATTCTGGATAATTAGATATTGGGATAGAAGCCTCTAGAAATTACTTTAACTGGTGGCAGAACTGAAGCAAATGAGGATTTTTTAGTTCTCTTTCTAGTTTGGTTTTTTTTCTGACCCTAAACAGCCTGACATAAAGGAGCACTTTTCTTTGTCAAAAGCAGCCTTTTCAAATCTAACTGTCAGACACACTATTGAGCTATGTGTTCAATTCTAATTGGCTGAGATCTTTTCAATTCGGCAGTTTCATCTTTAATGCAATGGATGTAAGATTATGTGTAGGTCTTTTCAATGGGTTTTCCATACTGGTGATTAGGGCAGAGGATTTGAACATAAGCAGGCTGCTGGCTATTTCTTCTGGCCAATTTAAATTGATTCATACAAGTCCTTTGTAGCCCAGGGAAAGGGCAGAACAAATCCAAGTGAGTGAGACAGCTATCGCTACACTCTCAGATGGAAGAGCAAAAAGCGAGAGAGGGGGAAGACTTGGGGGAGGAGAAAAACTCTAAATACTGTAAAATTGGAGTGCTAAGAAGTCTAGCAGAGCAATATTGAAGCTTAACCAGTAGGCTTCTGTGTAGAATCAAGGTCACTAGGAAAACTATTGTCAAGATTGGTTTTGACCACCTTAGGCTAAATGGGCTATGTAAATAGAAAGTGTTGCTGGGGAAACTCTTTTTTGAAATTGTTCTAAAAGTGAGAAGATAACTTTTCCAGAATGCCCAAGGCCTCTTGGATGTGCTAACTCAGAATGGCAGAAAGGAGGTCAGCTACAGGTGGTAGCTCTGCCTCAGCCTCGCTCGCAGACACGTGTTGAGAAAGGTGCCTCAGTTTTCTGTTAAAGAGAGTAGACAAGGATGAGTTGCTCCAACTAAGCAGACCCAGGGTACTGCTTTCACAGACCCTGCTCCTGCAGCTTCCCTCCAGCTGCTTCCTGGGGTGGGCGAGGGTATCTGATAAACCAGAGCAGCACCATCTCTCAAAAGTGAGCCATGTCTATTAAGCTGGTAACTCCCTCTCCGTGGGAAAAGGGTGGCATCTTCCTATTCAAAGAACGTGGACAGTGCATGGTGTTGACAGTATCAACAAGGCCATTTCAGTCCTCTCTTCACACATTGAAACAGTGTGGCATTTTTCTAGCAAGAAAAAAAAATAGCAAGAATATAATTTTGCCAGTTTGACTTTCTGAGCCCCAGAACATATGCAAAGTATCCACCTGTCTCCTGAGTACTAACGTTCAGTTTGTTAAAATTCATAATAATGATGCAATTCAACACTAATTCCTGGCACATGCGTTGAACACATAAAGGTAACAAATACTGCATACATTGCAAAGATCAGTGGGCAAGTCCTATAAAGTAAGGGTTTTTGGGGTTTTTTTAAAGAAGGAAACCTTTGAACTTGATACAGGGAGTCATTGTTTTGTAAAATGTGGAATTCCACAAGAAAGTAAAGGAAAGCCAGTTTTCAACTATCACTCTCCATCAACTAAAAACAAACAAAGCCAACCCCCGTGAAGAGATAGCTGCAGCAGCAATTTCTGAGCTGCCTTCCGGAAGACTAATGCTTTGTAAACAGTCTGACTCTGAAACTCACATTTCTTCAGGGGTGCTGTCTAAGAATCTCTTGAATAAATACAATGTGTTGAGTAAGAGGAATTTATTAAGGCCTCCCAAAGCTTCAGGAAATTTAGGATTTCTTTCAACTGATAATTAAAATATAGAGCTACTTAGAATTATTGTGATGCAAAGTAGAAGACAATTATATTTAACAGAAATGCCTTCAGATGTCCATCAAAAGATAAGCAGGAATGTGAATACTCCTATATCATTCTTAACAATTTGAAAATTAACTGTGCAAATTTCAAATTGAAATTGTCCAGTTGAAAACTTTCCAAATTCCTATGGATAAATGTATAAATTGTGATCTACTGTAGCAAAAAAAAAAACAAAGCAAAATTGCACTATGCAACAGTAAGAATGAATGACATACAACTTACTTAAGCAATATGGATGGTCTCACAAATAACTGACCAAAAGAATATCCATAAAATGATACATTCCATAATATTCACCTAATACAAAGTACAGAAAGAAATAAAAGCATTAGAACCTTCCTCAGGCATACAGATTGGATGACAATATAATTAGGGCTCCTGGTGTATGGTTCTATACACTTTTATCATCTGGGTAAGGGGTGGGTTTAATTTGTAAAAATTCACTGAGCCATATAGGTATGTGCAAAAATGTGTGCCTTTGCATTTATATAATACTCAAGTAAAAAAAAATTATAAACCTATATGTAACTCTGATTTTCTATACCACGTCTGTTTATTCATCTTTATTAAAATAGCTCCCATTGTTTTTCGTCAGCACCTTTCCGAGATGTATGTTTTTCCTTCTCTTCTCTCTATAATTATACGAGCTCCCCACTTCCATTCATGAAACAAAGGCAGAAACATTTTAGATCAACTTGTTAGCCTGAGAAATCTTACAGTTTACCTGCTATAGTTTTCGGTGTGATTTTTAGGTTTCTAGTATCAAGAAAGAGAGATGTATTTCTTTACAAAACTTCTTAAAAAGCAGAGTAGTGGTCAGAAGTTAAAATAACAATGAAAATAACTCTGGAAAGTTTGATGCACTGTAACATTCAGTGATATGCCTGTAATTTCAGTGGCAATATATACTGTTCCATGTCACCTGAAAAAAATTTCCTAAACTCCTTAGAAGTGCGTATGTTGAACTCACCTATGAAGCACAGCACAACACAATAACAATGACAGAGATGCTGTTTATCCTGAGAATGTCTGCAGTACTCTTCCTTGAAATGAAGAATTTGCTGTCAGTCATCTTTATTTCTGACCTAATACTACTACCACTGCTAGCTATCGAGAATAAAATACCAATTATTAAGTAGGATTCTTTATGCCAGCCACTGATCTAAGCAATTTGCACATAACACCTCACCTAAGCTACAGTCTTGTGAAGTAAAAGCTGTTCTTATCTGCACTTGTCAGTTGGGGAAGCAAGAACTCAGTAACTTGCATAAGGTCAAAGAACACAGCGTGATTTAAAGCAGAGCCTCAGTACTCACCTCTCTGGGCCCAATGTGTCTGTACTTAAGGACTAACCTTGGATCTCTTACCATTTTTTTTTAGCATGACAATAGTCATTTGCCAGATAAACAAATATTCCATATCAAAATTCTCCTTCCATAGAGATGATGACTAGCTCTAACTCTTCTCTACTACAACCACCTGTCAGAAATTTGGCTCTCTAGTACCTAGAAATGCAATCGTCACTCCCATCTCACTGTGCCAATACTGAGACTGCCTCCTGCTCATCCTAGCTCCAGAGTTGCTTTCCCTAATGATGGTCTCTTGGAGCCTTTGATCTAAATCTCCAGAGATTCATACACAATCTACAGAGGAAGTGGGAGTGTACAAATCACACAAAGGAATTATTCATGCATTGACATAATCTTTTCATACAGTTCAATGTGTCACTATAGAAACGCAATGATTAAAACTCTACCTTTTTCATAAGCCCACATCAAACACGTCTGCTCATCTTTTTCACCGCTAGACCTGCTGGGATCACAAGCAAGGAGATTCATATCAGCTGCATTATCCAGTAGGAACTGAGCCAGGCGAATGTGACCATGGTAGCAAGCAGAGTGTAATCCTATAACAGAACCACAGTCAAAGGATGAAACAAGAAAACCCCACTTCGATTTTCAGAAGACCATCATAACCACATACCAGTGTAGTTTCCACAGATGGAAAGCAATGACTAACATCAAATTGATAGTGAATTTTAATTGAGAAAATAAGATGATATCTTAAGCAAATGAAGGCTTCTATTTTAATCTTATATAAAAATTTCTAGGATTTCACCACCTCCAGCAATTACTAAGCATTTTTACACAAGAAAAAGAATGAAGGTGTCAAGCAGAATCTTTCTCCATAACCAAATCAACAACAGGGTGGCATGTTCAGTTCGCCCTGGTCTAGGCCATAAGAGGGTGCACTGATGGTAAATATTTCACAGAGCACTGAAACTCACCTCCAAACTCCACACTATGTTATCTCCATTCACCATTCAACTGACATTCTAACTGATGTCAGTTTATAAAGTACCTCTTGAGTCAGGGATATAGTTCAGTGGCATAATTCCTGCTTGGCAAGCGTGAGATCGTGAGATTGATTTTAAGAAAAAATCTGATACAGTGCCTCTTCCCGTGAGGTTGAACACTCAAAATCCTTTTATTTTTTTCTCTTGTCATATCAAAGCTCTTGAGCATTGACAAGTTTCAGGAGCGAGTGATCTTCTCACCACACTCTCACCCATGTGCGCACATTGCTTCCTGGGTGATTGGTATTTACTACATTCTGACCAAAAAGCAATATAACCAGATCAGTGCTCTTGCCATAAGCACAAGCACTGTAAAAGCATAAAAATAAAGATACATAGTCGTTTGTTATGGACTGTGCTGTGTCTCCTCCCAAATTCATATGTTGAAGGTTAAACTCCCCTAATGTCATAATATGACTGCATCCAGGGATATTGTCTGTAAAGAAGTGATTGAGTTAAAATGGGACCAGTAGGTTGGGCCCTAATCCAATGAGATCACTGCTCTTGTAAGTCCAAATCATCAGGACTGTCTTCCTGACACACAAGAGGGGCGGCCTTGTGAAGCCACAGCAAGAAAGTGGCCATCATCAGACCGAGGAGCAAGACATCAGAAAAAGTCAGACCTACCCACATCTTGAACTTTGTACACACAAGAAATGTGAGACAATAAATGTTTGTTGTTTGAGCCACCCAACCTCTGGTGTTTTGCTACGACAGGCTTGGAAATTAATACAGCTTTCACTTCAGCTCCTCTAGATGCTGGTATTTACACAAAAGAGCCAAAAGACATAGAAGGGAGGAGAAAAGGAGTGAAGAAAAGGAAGTAGTGAAACACAAACAAGTATGGTCCCAAAAGGTAAATAAAACTGAACATAGAGACACACAGCTATAATCCTATCACTTCGGAGGCTGAGGTAAGAAGTTCACAAGTCTGAGTCCACTAAGTTGGCAACTTAGTGACTTAGTGAGACCCTCTTTCAAAAGCAAAAGCAAACAAACACAAAATGCCCAGAGATATAGCTCAAAGGCCCTAGGTTCAATCACCAATAGTACCCCTCTAAAAAAGGTGTTTAATAAAATGTGAATATACAGTGATAAAATCCTGAAGATTTTCACAGTTGTGTCAAATTTCTGGTATTTTTAGCAAGTGTTTTCTGTCATATTAGGTCTTCTTTTTTTTTTTTTTTTGGTACCGGGGATCAAACTCAGGACCTTGCGCTTGGCAGGCAGGCGCTTAAGCCACTGAGCTAAATCCCCGGCCCATATTAGGTCTTCTTTAGCCTAGGAAGTACTCTGCAGGATCATCAAATGAGAAATGAGAAATGAGGGATTTTTTCTCAAATTTAAATCAAAGTATAAAATTATTCCCTACACAAAACTATCGACTGTCTCTCTAAAGACTTTCTTGAAGGCTCCTGAGCTGGTATTTTACTAAGGGAGCATTGTTTGTAAACTCAAAATCCAGAGCTCTTCCACACTGTAGCCTTCTCTGACCTGTTGAGTTAATAGTTTTACCACCTATAGAACCTAATGATAGATAATACCTCCCCTATTTGTTACATTGTTATAGTGTGTCTGCTAAAGTTTCAAGTGGATTAATGTGTGTGGGGTCACATTACAATCTGTGGAAGAGTTTCATTACCAGATCTTTTCAGTCGGGAGGAAGGATCAACATATTTTGGGACCCAAAGGAAATAAGGTATTTAGAGATAAATTTTAAACTAGATTTGTTGAAACTAATTAAAATTTTGATTTCTAATGTTTATTGAAAATAAATATAAATTTAAAAAGATTTTCCATAAGTTAAGTAAATCATACTTCTTCACAGATAGTGGATATTTTTGGACTGTTCTCATAAATTTCTTTTTTCCTGTTGTTTCTTTCATACTTTTGCTTTTGCTATAACTTGTGTACTAACAATACTCTACTTCGAAACTCCAGAGAGCTGTGAGGTATTTGGGTGACTAGAGGAGTTAGCTACCACAGGGCCCCATCTGACTATGGTACAGGAGAGGCACACGAACTTGACTGTAGAATGGGCAGTTCACTGGGTCCTACTATTTCTTGGAATAACCTCGACCAAGTTATTTTTCTGTAATGAACTGCCACTCAGCCCTCACACACTTGACCTCTTGATCTCTGAAGTGTTCTCATGAATTAAAGCAGAAATCATTTCCGACCTGCTTCTTTTTCAGTTCAGTTTTATGGCCCTTGTTATTCTGTGTCTGGTAAGGGCCACCTCAATTTACCTTCATATTTTACAATAGAAGTAAGGGGATTCTGTTGCCTTAATGTTTTTTTTACCAGCATTAACATAAAGCAGGTCCATAATAGATCTTTGCTGAGTAACTCAGTGGCCAAAAAGCCACTCTATCGGTGCAATATATCATAGCAACATCAACTATTTTCATGAAAAATACAGCCCATAACACTACACATCTAGTAATCCATTGTCTGAATTGTTTTGTTTCTTTTCAAAGTGACTACATATGGGAAATGATGAGTTCTGAATATACACCTATATGTGTGTTTGCACAGATACATGTGCCTGTATGTATATTTATATATATGAAAATGTGACTCTGTCATGCCTTGTAGCCACAGCCCTATAGAAAATAAAATAGCCAGGCTTATACTTTTAAGTCACTTCACAAATAGCATATAGACAACTTTCTGAAGGTGACAGTCACCTTGTGAGCACAGTTGGTTCCAGTTCATGTGCATGGAGCAGCAAAATGATTTGAAAGCTAGCCTGAGGTGGCAGCCACAACAGGCATGACCTGCCAGGAAAGAGGATACCAGCAAGCGTACATATCAGTCCTGCCAGGGACAGATCCCACTGATGCCTTCACTCAGAGCGTGATCTGAAGAGGCCTTCCTTGCATCTGTTATGTCACCAAATATGTGGAAAGAAGCAAAACATTTTGGTACGAGAACATCAAGATATATACAAAGAATATGACTTAGAGTGAGGCAGTTTACTGCATTATTTTCTAGCCATAAGGAAGAACCCAGTTTTCCCCAACTTCATTGTTTTCTGTGAGGATTCAATGAGACAATGGATATAAGTAATGTAGTTTAACTTCCCTTTGGCGCTCCCCTTTGGTTGATTTAAGAAAAAAATTGCAGCATCAAATGAAATTTGACAGGTTCATGCTTAATGTGGAAGCTTACTTTAGTCTGAAGAAATAGGTTTCCTCCTATTTATTTACCATTGCAACACAAATGTTACTTAAACAATTGAGTCTCAAATATCTTCCAAGACTTGCAAACCAGTTAGGAAATATGTAATGTATAAGTAAATGACGTTACCTTCAAGATTCACTGAATTAAAATTACTATACTTTTATCTTTGTAATAAAATGGTAATCCAGTAAACATGTAGTTTCTACGTTTTATTAATCGTTCACCTTCCCTTGGACAGCTGGAGAGCTGCTGTGGCTCTGAGCGGCTAGTTATTAGGAATGTTTTCCTTTGTAATCTTTTTCTTTGGTTTCGACTTTCTCAACCCCAGCTGAACTTTCAGTGTGCTTTTGCAGGCACCCCATAAAGGGCTCTGACAGATTCCTAGAAAAGAGCTACCACTTCTCAGCTATCTCAGTGGTCATCCTGACTAGGCGTTTGTAGGCTGACAGATGGATGTCTTAGATAGGTGGACACATTTGCACCTAAGTTTTAAGTAGGAAAGAAACAAAAATGTGTCACGTTTAATGCCGATGAGTTCTGTTAATGAGATTCTTCTCCTAGGAAGATTATGGGTACAGCCTCTTTTGGCAGCTTTCCACAAAGCAAAGAGGAATAGAGGCAATACGCTTACAGATGTGGATGCCTCAGTTGCCTTGGCAACGTCAGCCCCTGCCTTTGTGGCAGCGGCCAGGAACACAGCATCTGGCTGCGGGCCCATCTGGTGTGCTGAAAAAAGTGCAGCATCTGACTCTACCTTTTCGTCTACGCAGGTAGCCTGAGCTCCATGTCCTCTGCGCTACCTCTGCCGTTGCTCCCTGACCGCAACAGCTGCCACTATTTGTTTCTGCTTTGTGTACACAACTTCAGGGGCTGCAGCATGTCAGCTAAGTTTAGTGACTAGTGTATATATATATATATATATATATACACACACACACACACACACACACACACCTGTGAAAAGCTAAAGATGTTTTCCGTAGTCAAACTCTCTGTTCTAGCTGTTTCAATGATCTCAGCAACTTCAAATTTGCCCTTGTAGCATGCTCTACATTTAAAGGAAATATTTTGTTAAGAGGGTAAGTAAGACTTAGTTGCAGGGCCTATGCAGCTTTATGTAATACTCACAGGTGCCTCCATAGAGTGTCTCCATAGAGATTACCAACATGAGGCTGAACTTCCAAGTCACTTTGGAGCAGATAGTTCACTAGCTTGTGATGGCCAAAGCTCCTTATCCTGAGCATTCACTATCATCCGCAAGAAAGCAAAAGATGCGCTATCTAGAACCCAGTGTTTTTCAGCCATCATGTCTATAGTGTCATGGACTTTTCATAAATGCCTAAAAGATCTTGGAAACTGGCAATTATTGATGATAATAGAGGAAACTATGAGTGACCAAGTTAAAAAGTTGTAATTCTACTCGCCACCTATTTTTACATAAATAGGCCCTCTTCTAGACCCGTAAGTTATATGGAATTCATACAATCCAATCTACCTTGCATGGTAATTCAGATAATTAATAACCATTCAAAAGGTAGTTGCAGCCTTATTTCCATAAGTACCCCCTTTCAAATTGATTATTTTCCTCTGAAGCAGTGTTAAGAATTTCAGATCCTGATGAGAGCACTAAGCCAGAGATTTTAATTGAGGAGGTGATGGTTACTCCCAGTAACCTGGGAGTGTCTGTATATTTTAAGCACTCTGTAGGAGTTTCTGATGAACATCTCCATAACACACTGCATGATATAGTAGGAAAAAAACCTGTTAGAGGAGGCCAACCTCATGAATCAAGTTGCCTTCAACACATTATTTACAATTCAGTTGCTTACTCAGGTATCAGGTAGTTGTCCTTCTGTTTGCATCGCCCAGCTTCGCATCTAAGGACAATCTGAGGAATGCTCTGCACTGCGAGTACTGATGAGAAGCCAAGGTCATGTTGTACCACAGAAGCCAAAAATGTATTTTCCAAGACTCTTTTGCCATTAGGACAAAAGAATGGCAGGTGGTGACCATCTAGAATCTGTTGTCCTATAGTAATTCTTAGTGGCACTTCTGCTCTTAACAGTGCCTTGCTTTGGATATTTGTCATCTCCAGTGAAAACACTGCAGCATCAATGGTATCTGTAGATAATCAAACACCAGTAACGAAAACCAGGGTCTAACCCAACCTGGCCATGTGATAGTGGTGGCAGTAGTGTCATTTGATTTCCAACTGTTACAATTCGCATCACAAAGTCACTGTCATACACTTTTGGCTCCCAAAGCACAAAATTGCTATGTGCCTACCAGGGCTGGCTTTGTGTCCTCAAAATACCTGTTGGGGTCATGACTCTGGGTGTTGTTTGACTCTGTGAGTATTTTAAACCTGATTTTATATCTTGCTTCTGAGAAGATTCTGGGTACTACTTGATAGTCTTTAGCATATTACTTTCATTTTAATCATTAAGTTTATTCGTATAGTTTAAGTGTAAATAATGATCACACTCATATGGAATTGGTACACGATACATGCAGATTATTATTTTTCCCCTTTCCCCTCCCCTTCCTTCTACCTCTCTTCCCCTTCTTATTTGCAAAAGCTTTGCTTCCATTTGAGTTTTCATTTCTTGTTTTCCTTTTCCCTTCATTCCTTCCTCCTCCCCCAACTCTTCTTCCCATTTGAATCTTCACTTCCTATTTCCCAATATCTACTATATATTTGGTTTCTATTCATACTTTCAGCTTCTCACAGTGACGTATTCACATGTGTGTCTGATTCATTTCATTTTGCTCAGCCATAAAGAAGGATTAACTTGAGACCTTTATAGGTAAATGGGTGCACCTAGTGACCATAATCTTAAACACTTTCCTTCTATGTTTAGATTGTCAAATGTTAGATTCTGATTCCTGAGAAGCAAGTGACTGATGTACTCTGGTTCCTCAGTGTCACATGATCAGTACATGTCACCACTACACTGTCTTTAAAGGTGGCAATATCTTATCAGAAATGATGGGTATAGGAACATCCTTGTTGCAGAGATGCTAAAATAATTAAGGGCCCCATGATGTAAGTCAGTGGGCATCTGTCACCTAGTTTACGTTTAATAAACTTAAATAGTTCTATTTTCCCTCTTAGAAATATGTTAAGTGCGTATTACATGACTAATGTGTGTCTAAACTTCAAACACATGCAAATGGTTTGCACTCTAAACTTGCCCGGTAAAATGGGATCCTAATCAACAGAAGAAACATCTACTAGATCCACTGTAGTGAGGGCCCCACCGAGGCTGCATAAAGTCTCCAACCTAAGCATAATGTATCTCGTTATAAGATAAAAATGTGTTATACTGAAACATAGACCAATAAACTATACTTGCTCAGTGTTCATACCATTGAATAACTTACAGCTTAGCCAGTCAATGATTTCAGCAGTGCAGTAATAATAAACGAACACTGAACTTTTCAACCTGGGATCTGGTTTCATATCAATATTTTTAAAAATATAATGCTTGCATTACTGCTTTCTAGCCATTTCTTTGTCTAAGTTTACTTTTTTATTGGATTACTTTGTAGAGCCAAAAGAACCAGAAAAAAAAAGAAAGGGAAAATTTTTCTTTCAAAAGTAATAACAGGAAGAAAAAGAACTTAAAATTATAGATAATTTATTACTACTACTTGTCTAATCATCATGTAACGATTAATAGATATTGATTTAGACCTTGTGGCTGCGATATTTACTGACAACTCTTCTCTCTTTTTATTTTTGTCCGACAAGTTCTTACGCCAAAGGGAAATCTTTAACAAAGTCCCTGAACATTTCCTCCTGAGGCTGTTATTGAAAAATCTTTGAATCTTTTTTGTTAATGAATAGCTCAGAAAGGCACTTTTCTTTCAGAAGAACATTTCTGGTTCTTTTGATTTTCTTACTTTTTATGATATTGTCCTTTGTTCGCCTCTTGTTGGAAGCCAGGGACAGTCAATGTCATGGGTCAATGCCCGAACACGGTCTGTGTGCAGTGCATCCAGGGGACTTGGAAGAGCTCCTGAGAGCCAGGGGGGAAGTTGTGGGGCAGAATGTACTGCAATCCTCTGTTAACTAATAATTTGCTTTTGCTCATCGCCAGTCCTAGTAACATTCTCCCTCTTCAATACAATCAACAAACCTCAAGGTAGGGTATCTACTCGGTGGATTACCCGCAGGGTCCCAGAAGTTCTTCCTATCAAAGCAGATGTAACTATGAACTAAAGAACAAGGTGGGATAAATAAGGGGTCAGACGCAAGAGTTTCTGTGTTTTGCTTTAGTTGTCTATTTATGATTTTTGGACCACTTGGCAAAGATTAAAAAGATAAATATCATTACACTTTACTTCAAGGATATTGAATGTATAAATGGTATTCTATATGCTCTGACGATGTCTTTTGAAGAGACTTAGATAAAGGGCACCTTCAAACAAAAGAGCATATGTAAATAAGCTTAGAAAAATAGTTTCTATCTTCCTTTGGAGAGAATACATGTTCAGGAGTGTGTTTTAAAAGAATTTCTTGAATGGGTAGAAGCACAAAAGCTGCTTTTTCTTCATTTCTGATTTTGAACTTGAAGATAAAAATTTCCAGATTAAACCAGCAATGTCTGCAAATCCCAGAGGCTTCTTAAAATAAATTCTAAATGTGTCTTAAATTAATTTTAGTTTTTGGTTTTTTGTTTGCTTATTTATTTGGTTTTTGGGGTTTTTGTGACACAGGGTCTCACTATGCAGTTAAGGCTGGGCTTGAACTCACTTTGTAGCCTAGTCAGGCCTCGAATTTATAGCAATCCATCTGCTTCAGCGTCCCAAGTGCTGGAATTACAAGCATGCACCACCACAAACCGGCTTTAAATGAACTTTAAAATCATGCAAAACTCCAACAAGGTTGAAGAAAAAATGGAAACAACAGTAATAACAAATCCACTCATCTACTGGGCATTTGCTAGCAATGTTTTTGTGGATTTCTGTAATAGCGTGTTCCATGTTAAAGGACTTCTGTTTAAAAGAATTATAGCATTTGTCACTGAGGTCACAAGAATTAATAAGTTCTCAGTATAATATTTGTCTATTTACAACTTCATTTAAATGATCAATTTTGAACACTATATCAGCATTATTTAAAGAAGCCCAGCAATATTTTGGTCTTTTAAAATTCATTCAATAGGTATTGCATTTCTCCTTTATCATTGCCTTGAGAGATACAAGGAAGTAGACTAAACTTAAAACATACCTTCCAGAATAGGTCACCCTTTTAAACATGCTGAATTGAAGAGTGTGCTTTTAGAATCACATTTGGGACAATTTTGCAACCTGAATTTATTCTCATTTGTGGCATTCTGTTACCATGGATACACACTATAAATACCAGATTTCAAATTGTGCTGCTTTTGGGGGTCATGCATTTAATCTTCTTCTTACGTCCATTTGCCACAGGCAAAATCTAGATTTAAAATAAATCATCTGGAGGCTTAGCTACACTTTTGGAATAAGTGAACTAACTGATAATATGCCTTCCACTGTGTCCACCAGCACTGTATATCTTAGTTTATTTTTTCATATTGTTTGAAGTGCAAAAGGCACTTACAATATCAAGTATGTATTAGAAAGAAATAAAAATACTTGAAAGTCTGAATCATGCTGTCTCTTGCTTTTTTAAGTGCTTGAGTAGGAGGCATGTAGTATTCGTGTGAGTCAGAAAGAAAATATTAAAAGTTATATTGCATGATGCTGATCTGTAAGGGAAGTACAGTTGTAGTACACATTTTAATGCCTTTTGCGTAAGAGTCCTTTGATCCTAGATACATGCTGATCATAAATGGCACTCGTTTTGACACTACTGAGCTTTGGAGTTGTGCAGAAGAATAAAACACTGAGGTTGGCATCGATAATAAAAGGAAAAAGTGATGCAGTTCTTGACCCCTTGGAAGAGTGAGGCCGTTTCAAAAACACAGTTATGTGTTCAGCGGTTCACACAGGTGTCCCTCTGCCTATCGTAAATTAAGAGAACAAGAGACTGCTTAAATAAGGTCCAGGGAGCAGCGTTCCTCTTGTGTTAACAGCACATTGTTTATAACAGTGCTGGAGAGTAGGTGCTTGAGTCATTTCAGACTGGCTTATAAAAAACAATGTAAACTATGCCTTTCAAATTTTATAGTGATGTGTGTCCCTGACACTGAAACTGGAAATCACCCTCGTCCCTTGCCTCAGTCTTCTTTAGTAGCACTGGTGCAATTCTTAGGAGTAGATGAACATACTAATTTTTATTAACTAAATATTAATCTGAATTTTGGACTAAGGAGCTGGCATTGCTACAGGTTTGAGGACGATGTCATTTTGGAAATGCGTATCATTCCTCTTGCAAAAGACCAGCAGCTCTTAAAGCTGGGCTCTTAATTAGATCTCTAGAGGGTCATGGGAAGAAGCTTGGATATGCCTGAGAGAATTTAATGACAAGATTGTACCCTCAGCGAATCTGTGTCAAAAAAAATAAAGTTTGTGAGGAAGAATAATTCTCAAGGACTATACTTTTAATCAACTTTCTAAAATTCATTTTATAATTTTAAAATGCAAAGGGAATAGAAATTCTATTCTAGTAATGGTGTCTCAAGTTCTTCTAAGTGTTCTAAAGCTTTTTTGGCTCCATACTTACCATACTCAAATTACTCTCCATTAAAATTATACTAATATCAAGTTAGGGGGAGGCTGTGAGAAGGAACTGGAACTCAGATATACTGCTGCAGAGCTAAAAAACAGTACAAACTTCTTGGATAATACCTGAAATTTCCTGCAGCTTCTACATATGCATCCCTTTTGGTCTGGCAGTTCTATTTCTATATATCCACTCAAGGGAGATAAATGCATACGTTCATGGAGGGCTTAGATATGAATGCTGCTGGTAACTATACTTTTTAGTAGCAAAATACTAGAAGCCTTTTTACTTTTATTTTTTCAAGTACAGGAGACTGAAGTCAGAGCCTTCATATTGAGATACACCCCCTACTCCTTCAAACATTTTAATTTTTTTGTGGGTTTTTTTTTTTTAGTTTTGAGACAGGATCTCAGTAAGTTGTTAGATTTCCCTGATGGAGCTCAAACTTGTGATCATCCTGCCTCAGCCTCCCAGAGCTTTGGGATGACAGGCATGCATCACCACACGCAGGAACACGAGAAACGTTTATGTATATACAAGGAGGTCTGATATATAGATTGTGGCATAGCCAGGCAATCTTCAGTAATATACAAAGAAAACCATGATTGAGGCCATAACACAGCTGCACCAGGGTTAAATTGTTGAGAAAAAAAGTCAGTCACAAAATCGTATGAATTTGAAGAACAGACCAAACAAATCTGCAGCCCTAGAAGCCAGAATATTGATGGAGAAGGTTATTTATTGAGATAAAGAAATAGGGAGCATTTCAGAGGATGAAATGTTCTATATTTTGATCTGGCTAGCTTTACTATAGATGAATACGTAAGTAAATCTTTATCAAGGTGTATACTTAAAATATAAGCATGCATACAAATTATACCTCAATTAAAAATGACCAATGCATAACAGCAGTGGGACCAATTCCTCTACAAAAGCTCCTTTAATCTACTGTGAGAACTGAGCTGAACTGAGTAAAGAAAGCTTCTCATGGAGGCTTAATGAATATATTTTAAAATGGTGATTTGTGAAACAAATGAGTACATGAAAATAGGGTTAGTCAATTTCAAGGTTATTCTCTAGTAAGTAAAGAAAATAACACAAAAAACAGCAAAGGTCTTGTAAACACAGACTCTTACCATCTGCTCTACTCCCATCTTCCAGCAGGAGTTTTGCAATGTTAAAGAACCCTTTTGCAAGTGCCAGATGGCAAGGCCTATCTCCAACTTGGCCACTTACATTCACATTGGCACCCAATCTCTAAAGGAGGTGGATTACCTAAAGGATCTATTTATTTTAAATTAATGTCAAAATACAAATAATAATGCCCAGCTTTTGGCAGCAGAGAACGTATCTCATCAGGACATTCTCTTAGGTCTTTCCACCTGTTAAACAATGGAAAACTTTAGTGCAACTGACATGAAAATAACAAAATAACCAGAAATTCCAAACTGCAATTTTAGGATAAACTATAAACTGCTTAATATCAGTGAGAATTTAAATTCCTCCTATCATTCTACTTTGCCATGCTTAGCAAATCGGATAACTTCCTGAATGGTAGCAAGAAAACCACAATACAAAGTCCACAGAATAGAGTTGACCGCGTAAATCTACCTTATGGTATAATGGGTCGTCTTTTTATAAATCTAAGAATTTAGTCCTAAAATCCTCTTCAGAAGGCATCTCTCTTATCTCTTTGACTTAGATCAGGTAATTTGCAACTTTCTAGATCAATGTCTGTGTAAAGTGGAAATGTTTACTCTGAGTGGTTTGATCCAATTAAAATCTAAAACCCACTGGACAGAGACTAGGAATAACTTTCTTAAACATAACCTCTAGGAGAAGGCTGAATGATAGAATAAAACCAAAAATATGCACAGAAGGAAAACATATGTGGCATGGAATGGTAACAGAACGGGTGTTTTATCTCAGCAACCATCGGTATCCTCTTCCAACACTATTATACCTAAGAAATTTTTTTCCTCACTACTGAGGATTGAACCTAGTTTTAGTTGAGAAGCACCCTGGAATAGGATTGAATTGAGGTCCAGAGTGAGAAAGGCCCAAAATTAATAATCTTATTGGTATTAGCTATGCACCCTTAAGAAAACTGTCCAGCTAATCTCAATCTAAGTGTCATCATAGATAAAATAAAGCTAATAAAAGACAACCATGGGATATTGTGAACATCAAATGAGATAATTTGTTGAAAGTGCATAACATACAGAACATGTTCTTTAAGTTTTTTTTTCTACTTTTGTGATTTGAGACACTATTATTTACTATATCTGTTTCATTATCCTGAGGGCTAAACCAAATCTGATAACACATTGAAAGTAAAAAAAAGAAGAAAAATCTCTATAGTTTTCTGCTTTGAAAACCTATGCTTGCCATTCATTTTTTATAGTATCAAATCTTGTCAATTCCATAATGTAGGTCACTGTTGTACATAAATAATCCCCTTTAAAATCACCCATCATCCTTTCTGAATAACCTTTTTCCATCTAGCCAGAACCATGGATAGCTTATTTGGTTCTTGATGTGCACTGAGCTCCATGCACAGGCCAGCGCTGGTTGTCTTCCTGGAGATCTGCATCCTCCTCTCATGTGTGAAGAAGAGACAGTTCCATGAGGTCTGCATTTCCTACAGCTAGCCAGGGGCTCCTCCCCAAAAGGACAGAGGGGGGTGAAGTGTTAAAGCATTCAGCCCTGTCTTCCTAGGGTTGTTTCGTATAATTAATGAGACTCCATTGAGTCATTTACATATGTAGTTAGGAACTTATCCAATTATTTCTCTAAACCTCATTACATCCCCTGAAAATTTCAAGCATCACCTCAGTGATACTGAGGTGACTCGCAATGTGTGTGTCATTAAAATAACAGGTAAGGAAGGCCCCTCAGTTGTCCTGAGCATTAAGGTGTCAACACAAAAGTGAATTCAAGTGCTAGAACTATGCTGACTTTTTATCAGCAAATAAACTTATATTGGTTAGGGACTTCTCAAGAACATGACAAGTATTTGTAGAAATTCTAGGCAAAGTATTAGCCAGATGGGCAAGATGAAGATGATCAATTTCCTAATGAATGTAGAAAGTTAAGAGAAAGGACTTTAGAATCAGGTAGAATCAGGCTTCTGTTTATTTACTTTGTCACCTTGAACAAATTAACACCCTGAGACCTCACAGATGGAAATGATAACAGTGCTAATGCATGGCGATCAAAGAAGTCATTATATATAAAGCACACAGAAAAGTGCTTATCATTTAATTCTAAGTTCTACAAGAAGCATATGCATTTTATTACTTTGTTGGTTAATGGGCAGGTCAAAATTTAATTCAAGAGACATCAGAACAGCAGAAGTTTAGTTTCAAGGAGCTTGCCCTCCTAAGCAAATATTTCCACTTACACAGGCTCCATAAAATCTGATTATGTAACTTTGTAATGGACAGATTTGAACTGTCTCTAAAATTGACTGTCTATTAAGCACTATTTTTACACACCTAGGAAACACTGCTCTTGGTGAACACATCTATTCTTCCACTTAAAAATAAGTAAATAAACAGCAAAGAACAAGGCACATTAGGCACATTTATATAGCGAACGTACCATTCTACTTGTCAGCATATTTTAGCAAGTGACAATAGCCTCCATAAATTATTTATGTGCTGCCTTCACACACAGAAAGTGAGGTCCTTATCATAAAAGGGCCATCCACATTTTAGCATAATTTTGTAGGACTGTGACTGTAGTTTTCAGGGAAAGTAAACAAATTTAGTTTCCACCCATCTTGAGTAGAGGCTCTGATTCATTTTTGCTGGCTTGTGAGGTTAATTACCAAAGAAGATGATTCTACAAGCACTGTGCATTGTCTTCATCTGCACCTGAAGTCAGAGAAGTGGGGAATTTTTCCATCACTTGCACTTTTGGACTCCGCAGTGCTGAGGCCTCCTGTGTGCTCTGAGCAGCACATCTTCACTGATGCACTCATTTCACTGTGAGTAACCACTCCTACCTTAGACTGGCTCCTCTGGTCAGCAACACCAAGCCTATGCCTGATAACAGAGCAAAAATGGCACGTTGATGAGAACAGCACAGGGATAAAAGAATATTGGGATAGGACATCCAGGAAGTTAAAAGGCGTAACTCTCCAAAACTGAATTAGCCAAGGAAGATTAAATTGAGAAGAATGAAAATGGGGTGGCCAAAGGTTAGTGATCTTTGGTTATTCAACTTCATTTGTATTTCTGTTTCATTTAGTTCATTCCAGTTTACTAAGAATAACTCAAAGGCAATGTTCAAAAGTGGTAAAGAAAAATTTAGACTTTCAATATTTTAAAGTCAAAAGTCAATGAAGTTTGGAGTTAGAACACATTTGACTCTGACGTCCCCACTCAAGCAAACTGGCTGGATCCTATGATTTGTTTCATTGACTGAAGAGAAATGAGAAAGGGAGCTTTGGCACAATTGAATTTGAGTACATACATATTCTAGCTCTTCTACTTATTAGCTCTGTGTCTCTTTAATGCTATCTGACCTGAACTTTGCATGTAACATTTGGTAAGAAGGGGCATGTAACAGGTAATTTCAGGGCTGTGGCAAAATTAGAAAACAATACAGTAACGAAATACTGTGTTTCTTTTGGAACCTTCTATTCCTTTATTTTTGTTTGTACAAACTTGCTGTGTTTGTTAGCTTCTAGCCGTTTTCTTATATCATTTTCCATTGTCACATTTCCCATTTCTCATATAAGGACTGTTGCATATCATCAGCTCTAACATATAACCTCAGAAAATCTCGCCATCTCAAAATATTCAACTTGATCACATTTGCATAGCACCTATGAAGGTAACATTCACAACTTCCAAAAATTAGAATGTAAATCTATTTTAGGGCAAGTAGTCTACAACATCCCATGATTGTAACAGAGAGAAAATAAAGTTTCTAAGTGGTACCTTTGGTCAGAGAACTGCAGGAAGGGACTTTGTGGTTTGTTTGGCTGAGTTTGCCATTAGCATTAATGCAGTGACATATATTAAGCATTGCCCAAACATTTGACTTATACCCCACCACAATATCATTCCTATAAGGCTCAGAAATAGAGATCAGATAGTTTATATAATCTATACATGGTCATACAGCTAGGTAGGAGTTCTTCAAATTCTGGTTGGCTGATTCCATGGCTGCACTCTTACCAATGTACTCCATTACCTTCTTTTGGCACTGATAGTCTGTGAGTTACAATGTTTATATGTATAAGGCTCCCCAAATATGGAGCTGATGAAAATATGGCAAAACAATTCAAATAATATTTTAAATATCTTTCTTTGAAGATGAGAATTCAATAAAAAGCCTGGCACACTCGAGGATTTAGAATATTTTTCTATTTGTACATATCTCTTATCCTCAGTAAAGAACAAATTAAAGACAAAGTGCAGAATAGATTGTCTTTATATAGCACTGTAGTATGTAACCTGCAGGTAGCAATAAACGTTTGTTGAGTGGACACAGGAGCTAGCAAGTGAAACATACTACTAGGAATTGTTGGCTAGCTGTCTTCACAAAGCCATCACAAAAAGACTAGCAATTTTAGGGGAGGAAAATAGAGTGTTTCTTTTACCTATTGTAAGTTCACTTTCTGAGTAACTTAACAAAGACAGATGAATAGGAGAAAATATATTAACATGAATATTATACACAAGTATATCAGTAATAAGTAACTCAAAGTGGTGGCTGTGACTTGTGCTTACATAGTGCCTTTGAAGAGTTCAGCAAATTGCATAGAAAAGTAAAAAGTCCAACAAAAAGGATGCTGAGCTGTGAGGGGATCAACCTGTGGGATGCTGAAAAAATAGAGGAAATTAATGAGCAATAAGGATTAGTTTTCTTAGTTTGTTATGCAGTTCCCGTGGGGCCTTCTCTGGGTTGTAAGGGCCCACGGTTGTCTCTGGTGGATGGTTAACCTCCATCAGTTCTTGGTAGTGAAGGGAAGGGGAACACTTTTATACGTTTCCATCCTTCTCTTGATCAATATTGGCTTATAGCATTTTCTCAGATCTGTTTCTTCTCAATTTCCTTTCACAAACCTTATTCAGTATGCCTAAGTGGCATATTCTCCTGTAGCATATTCTGCTATCCCTCACAAAAAATGTGTCACCTCTCCAAGTTTCTTCACCAAAGGACTTGTCAGTAACTTCTCTTTTTTCCTGGACAAAGGTTGGATAGTTTTCTGCATGTGTGTTCATTCTGAATGAGGACTTTCCTAATGTGCTATTCTTCAGGTGGCAAATATTTGAGAAATCTTTCAAAAGTCTGTTGGAGAAAAGATGAAGATGTGATGTAAAAACTCAAGGGACTTAAGTCCTATCACCTCTTCTGTTCCTGTGAAGAATTAACTTCCTAAGTCGTTTCCATTCTTATATGAATGACAGCCATTCCAAACCATAGCAAGACCATAAGCATGATCCTGCCTCTATATTTTAAAGAAGAAGAAATTGAAAATAAGGGAATCAGACCATGTCTTCGTGCTATAGGGCAAGTCAGTGTCACCAGAGAAGTGAATCTCCAGTTTCTCACCTCAAGCATTATTTGACCACTTTTCCATGGTTTTAAATAGCTTTCTTACTTCCTTACCATACTTACTCATCTACTAAATATGAGCTCATCTATTAATATTAATATTAATATCTACTATCAATCTCTAAATATTAACTGAATACATATAGGCTAACACTGCTATGTTACATGCTTATTCTCATAAGTATTCATTATTAGGACAGGATTAGAATTGTCTTTAATTGTCATACCAAAAGAACCAGGAATTCTTTTGTAAAATCTGAAATTATTAGTAGGTCCAAAAATATAAGCTTGTATTCAGGGTTCTGTACATTCTCTAAACAACCAGTCTGCTTATATGTAGATATTGAAGATTAATAATAAATAGTATGCAATGTATGCAGTGAACTTGTTTTTTAGTAAAAGTTGAAATAACAACAATAAAAATTTACAGAAAGAAATTAATTATTAGACACTGGACTTGAGTGTATCAGCAGTACGTGTTTCTCTTGTACAATGCCAAAACATAGAAAGATAAGTAGTACTCTCCCACTGTAAAGGTGAAGGCACCAAGTCGTGGGTGGGCCAGGTAACGTGTTTGTGGTCAATCAGCTAGCAAGAGAAAGAACGGGAATGTAAATGCAGGTTTGTTTAACTTTAAAGTTTGTTCCATCAGGCTGTTCTGTGGGAGGGTCTCATTAATGCAAACCTTTAAATTATGAACCAACTGACTCAGTCCCAGAGCAAAGAAAGCCACTTGTCTCGAGCAACTCTATAGATGCAGCTTGAAAATGAAAGCCAGAACCATTTTGATCAATCGTCTGGTATCTGAGGCTTCACACACGTGAGAATTCAATTTCAGGAAGCTTGAAAGGAGGTCACTAACGATCAAGTAGATGAAGCTTTTTATGGTTTCTCTTATTTTAAATATGGCACAGAATAAAATAGCATGGATTTTTACTGGGAAAACAATTCCTAAATGTTAACATATAGAGCAAATTTTTCAAGCACTGTCCTAAAAGATAATGAATCTGAGGCTTCGATAAATAGTCAAAAGCAAATTTTTTTCCTCCTAAGTTTGCACTTACCCAGTTACTCAGAAGGTCAACCTTTGGGCTGAATATTCGTTAATTATGAAGTGTTGGTCTTCTGAGAAACTGTCAAGTGTAAGTTTTAATGAAACCACACAGAATCATTATTGAACTATAGAATTTTTAAAGTTTATTTTAAAATTCAAGGAATATTTAACCATTGAGAGCAGTGTGCATTGGAAGCATATGATCTTACTTATATGAGTACAATGCTTTTATTCATTATTGTATTTTGGGAGTCAGTATAGGAAAGTAACCCCATAATCCTTATGGGACTATGGCATATTTGATATATAAACTCCTTCACTCTGGAGGCTAACAGAAGTGTACTCGTATGACATTTTAGATTGAAAGCCATATCCATTGAGTAATTTCAGTCATGTGTCCCCTACTGTGAGAAGTTTGTCATCAGCTTCACACTATTTCTTCTACATGAATCCCTAAGAAGTCACAGAATGAATCCACTTTACTCACAACTGTGACAGACATGTGATAGTCACAGTCATCAACGAATTGAAAAGGACTATATTTCTATTAAGTTAAAGATGTGAGAGATATGTCTGTCATCAAGCATAAGAGAATTTAAACAAATAATTAAGACAATTCTATGAAAGAAACTTTAAATAATTCAACAAACTGTTGAACATTTATTTCAAATTAATCTTCAGCAATCCTCCATGCTTTCTCCATGTTAGGAATAGTGACTAGAATCTTAAATACATTTTCTCATTAATTTTATTACAGTGTATACATCCTCTGTTTCTAAATGTTTGAGACATTATATGGTCTTGGTTTTTTCCTTAAATTGCAGTAACAAAACTACTACAAAAATTGTAATGTAGGAACAAGTCTTATCACAGAAAGGATATCAACACATGCTTTAAATAAGAAGGATATGAACAATATCATATATAAATTTGTGTGATTGGCATATACATCATTATTAATGAAGAGAGATTTAAATATAGACTGGAAACAATGCCTAGACAGAAGGATAAGTATTACACAGTGGTTCCCATTGGGTGGTTGTTTTAAAAGCCCAGAAAATAGACCAGAGTCCTTCATTTTGATAGTAATGCAATCACTAAAAGAATTGCCAATTACAGATATTTTTATTTAGCAGTTGACTCCTGAAACTAAGTGAATCTCCTTCCATCTCAAGGTTAACACTCATTTTCACATTCTGCTTTTTCTTGCTAGATAGCTTTTCTTCTTTGTTTTTTTTTCCCACTACCTACCAAGCATGTTATGACCAAGCATGTTCTCCATGAAAACCTGAAAATATTTAATTATAATGATCACTTCTGTTTCAGAATGTTTGTATTATCCTCCCAATATAGTCTTTCCATTAATTATAACTCTAGAAAAAACACTACTAAATACAATTTTGAGATATTGTATGTTCTAAAGTTGTCTCAATACTAAACATAAGAAGTTTTAACTTCCGGTAAAAGAAATTTTCACCTGAGCTACCAGAAGTTAATCCCGCTCGCTAGTCATTCAGAATCACAAAGATTCTAAAATTAACAAAAGCCCTTACTGTTTGTGATTCCTAAATGTTTCCTACAGTTTTTAATTTATTTGACTTGGTTCCATTTATCTTT
>PVJX010001332.1:55000-168169 GCA_004027295.1 Dolichotis patagonum
CATTTCTGTATTGGAAGCTTACTCTCCAAAGTTATAAGGCCACAAGGGATGGTGTTTTAAAACCATAATTAGGATAAAATGAGGTCATACAGTTTGGGCTCCTATAAGAGCAGTCATGGCTCTAGAAGAGGAAGACAGGACCAAGTTAGTTATCTTTGCATTGCCATGTTCTACCAACCATTATGTCAGGGAGCAGCAAGATGTCCCTTAACAGATGCCAGCCCCTTGGTATTAGACATCCCAGCACCTAGAACCATGAGCTAAATGAATGTATATTTTTAAAATAAATTCAGTTTGCAGTATTCAGATGCAACAAAACAGACTAGAATAACAAGGGATTAAATTTCTTGATAACCTAATAGTCACCAAGAGGCTATTAAAATAATTCATTACAGATACCCTGCCTCAGAATTACTGAAACAGAATCTTTAGATTCCAGAAATCTGCTTTTCAAACATGTTCCATAGACACCTCCTCTTGAAGTCAGTCTAGATTATGTTTACCTAAAACAGTCCCCAAATAGGCAAAGTATATTAAATAATTTTAAAAAATTTATTATTTTGAAGGTAGTAAAATACAACAGAACAAGATGGAACAAAGCCAAGAGAGACAGTGTAGTGAAATTGGTACAGAACTTCACAGCAGAATACTGGGATAACAGTAATAGGTAGCACAGTATATCTTGTTATCTTCACAATAGTTGTTCTTTCAATCAGGTATAGCAAAATCAAAGGAAATACAGAATGTTATAGAAGCTATCAAAACAGAATATTGAATAGAGCAATACCATTAATCAGGACAAAGCAAAACGGTGATAAAAATATTTGCCTTCAAGGAGATGGCAGAAGGAAATCCCCCTTATTTGCTATATTATACATGGTCAACCTCCCAAGAGATGCTCACATCTCTGGCTCCCACTTGCTAAAGGGGGAGAGGGCTGGGATGTTTGATTCTCAGCCTGCATGCAGGTAGGCTCATCGCTGCTTACCAGGCAGGCGAGCTGGTTGCTTGGTTTCCCAGTGCCCTAAGTTCCAACATGGTGTGGATTTCAGGAGATGCTGCTAAATAATTTTTAACACATTAAGTTGAACATTGGGGAATGGAAGGCAACAACCACAAATGATAGGAACAAACAATAAGCCTTACAATTGCCCAAGTTTGCTGTCATGAGAGAGTTTCCAGGCCATGATATAGCAATAGGAAATTCAGATGGACCCTGGAAGTTTCTCTAGTTGAGAAGTCGTAGTTGAGAGTGTAGAGAAATCTAAGCTGGCATCATTTCACAATATAGTACCAGGCAGAAGAGATAAGCAGAGGATTCTCCGATTGATCTGCTGAGCAATGATCAGCCTGTGCATGTGTGGAAAACTACCTGGGAGAGACCTGTGCATGCCCGGGCAAGACCTACACTATGGATTAACCATATCATACCCGGTGTTCACACATGTCCAGAGCTGATGCAAGTTCCCGCCACCAGGAACTGAACAGTGTATGATTCATGGAGCACTGGGTGAAGTACTCACAAGATACTTGTAGGTAATTAACTCTACACTGAGTACTGCTTCATTGCCACCTGAGGAATTTTTAAATGAAGACCTAAAGGGATGAAATGGCTTTTATAAAAGTTCACTGTAACTCAGTAGGAGTGAGCACAGAGAGTGATTTAAAAATGCTTATAGGTGAACATTTACCAACAACATAAAATTTGCAATGTCTACAATTCAGTCAGGAATTACTAGGAATGCAAAGAGGCAAGAAAAATGACTTATAATGAAGAGAAAAGATCATCCATGAACTCTTACCCAGAACCGATGTAAATGTTAGAAATTTTAAACAAGATAATAAAACAGTTATTAAGACTATTTTCTATATGCTTAGAAAGTTAAGTAATGTATAAAAATATGATAAAGACCAGAATCAAATTTCTGGAAGTGAAAGCTCTAATATTTAAAAGTATATTAGGTTGGAATGATAGTATATTACACACTATAGAAACAGATATTACTAAACTTAAAAATATAGCAATATATACCACATAAAATGAAACATAATGAGGAAAGAGAAATTTTTAAAATAAAAAATCTTACTGAAAGTGTGGACAACACTAAAAAATGTTAATATGAATATAATTAGAGAGGAGATAGAAACAACAAAGAAATAAGATTGCCAGTTTTTCCAAAGTTTATGAACAATATAAGTGCTTGACGAAAGGAATTCAAAAAGTCCTGACCAAGTGACAAAGAAAACCACACAGCCCCACCATGTCATCACCAAAGTGCCCAAATTTGTGAATAAAAAGAAAATCTTTTAAGTAACTAAAATAAAAACACATGTTCTCAAGGGGGAAAATAATGCCAGCAGAATCCTTGTCATAAACAATGCAAGTGAGAAGGCGGTGAGATAATTGCTTTAAGATACTGAAAGAAAAGCCCATTCATTTAGAATTAACAAATACATCTTCTTACCACAAGAATGAAATAAAATACTTTAATCAAAATATTGCTATCAAAATACTTAAACAGATACTCCAGCAAAAGAAATAAGCAAAGAAGATACAAAAGGCCAATAAGCACAAGAAAAGATGGTGAATTCACTGGTCATTAGGGAAACACAAATTGATACCACAATGAAATTCCATTGCAGCCCTCTTAGGATGGTTAAAATCAAGCCTGAACATTCCAAGTGTTAGTGAGGCAGTGGATAAACTTAACTCTTATGCACTGTTCATGGGAATGTAAAATCACTTTGGAAATACTTGTCAATTTCTTGATAAATTATACATAAATCTATCACATTATCTACTCATTCTACTCGTTTTGCCCAAGAGCAATAAAAGCATATGTAAATACAAGGAAATACACAGAAATTTTCATTGCAACATAGCCCACACAGGACTACTATTCATAGACTAGATACTTCATTAATAATTTGTCATGCAACTAACATTTTAAATTTTCACACTCATTGATACTTTTCACTCCCCCAGTCTGCATACATATACATGCATCGTTTTCCTCCATGATTCCCTTTCGTAATGAACTGAAAATCTTTATCCAGTTGCTACAAGCAGAAACCTAGGGGTTACTGCAGCACTATCTTTTCCTACACACCTCATCATGTGTAACCAATTTTCACATTAACTTGATTTGACCATCTTAATGTTTGGCAAATGTGTTCTTGTCTCATTTTTATTACTATACTCTTTGGCCAGATAAACACCATAGATTACTGTCTCTTAGTAAAGCTCCCTGCACACATTCACACCTATTCAGTTTATTTATATTCCTGCAGACAGAGTTGTTTTCTAAGAAGGGGAGTTGATCACATCACTACTTCTTAACACATTAATTATACTTGCAAAGAGAGGTAGAACTTCTTAACTTTGTCATCTAACTAAGAGAACTCTTGAGAGTAAGTGGAGATTTAAGTAATTACTCCTGAATGACAACCATAAGCCTAAAGTATACTAAAGAATTAGAGTAATGTGATCTTTCTACCATTAAGTCACCTGGTTATCTGGGCCCCCATATTCCCAGGTCTTTCAGCTCCAACCATGTGGCCTGTTTCCATATATCCTCAGGGTATTCTGTTTAGTGGGAAAGTTTTTACATACTTTTTTACATACTTTTACATACATAGTTTTTTTTACATACATAGTTTTTACATACTTCTCTTTTAGAAAGCTCAGTCTAGGTCTCAGCGTTTCTGGAAGGTGACTATAACAATTATATCTATTTGATATGGTTGGTTTAAGACGTAAAATTTCATAAATGCAAGCCACTTAACATAGTAAAGACTAAAATTAACCATTGCTATTACCAGTGCTGCTGTCACTCTTATTTCTTCCTCTTTATGTGATGAATAGCTATCTAGGTTCTTGAGTTCTAAACCATGTTGTTAAGTCCCCAGAAATTCTCTTTCAATCTCTGTGACATTCTCTCAAGCAAATACTAATGATGTTTCTGTCCTGTGACGGATGGTCCCAGCTAGCACTGAGGATAACAGAAAGGAAACACATAGAAGTCTGTCTTGCTGGAGCTTTTATTTTAGCAGGGACAAAAAACAGCAATACAAAGTAAACGAACGATATACTGTATTGTAATCATCAGTGATGGAGCAAAATGAGGAGAGAAGAGATTAGATAGCACCAGAGACTATGTCTTAGTGTAAAACAGTATAATCCTAGAAGACACCATTGAGAGATCTATACACAAACCAGGCCTTAAGAAAGTAAGAAAGTGCAGTCAGTCCCTGGGGAGCAGTCGAGGTGCTGAGAAGAGCAATGTGAACGTTCATGAGGTAGCAGCGTGTGTGGCATGTTTGAGGAAATTACAATTGAAAGGAATAAATAAGAAAAGAATGGGGATAAGATTAGAAAGGCAGTGCATACTTCTGCGCTGAACATTAAGTGTCCACCTGGCTACCAGGTCAGAACAGGTTAAAGGAGAAAAGGCAGAAGAAAGGAGACCAAGTGACCTCCTTTCACACACTGCACCATGGTCGTCTTCTGCACAGGCTTTGCAAAAGGGAAGAATTCACTCATTTGTTTGATGACCTGATTTCCTGCCTTTTGCACTAGCCTATAGGCTCTGTGAAGCTGGGAATTGCAGATAATTTTACTCACCATTAAATTAACAACATTAAACACAGATTTTAGGATCTTTTAATGGTTCCATTGATATATGTTTAATAATTAAGTGAAAGAAAAACTAAATGTATATTACTATATTACAATTTTTTATTTCTTTAATGGATTACAAGCTTTAGATGACACTTAAAGCTGTACTTTATACTTATTTCAATTTTTACCTCAACTCTTCCTTGTCTTTCTATATATGTGCTAGGTAAACATTTACTGACTTGATTTACTATTCCCTCGTCAATTCTTATATCCCCTATGGTATAAATTTCCTTGAAGAAAAATCTGTAGAACACAAAAGAAAACTTCTAAAAAGCCAAGATAAGCTTTATAAAGTCTAAATGGGAAACATGAACTCTTAAGATTTACACATCGCCAGAAACTATGAAATACACACAAGGGAGAATCAGTGATGGATTTTTTCATGTCTTTTGGGAAATAAAACTTGATAATAGAAGTTTATTTATAATCATAGCCTCAGAATTGCCTCTAGGAAAGCAATAATAATGGGGCAAGCCAGCTTATTTTTTACAAATCCAATTAAAAGAGAAAAAAATGAAGACTCAATTTTAATTTTATTTTTCATAAACACAGAGAACCAAACCCACAGAATATACCAGATCTAGTTTTAGTCCATTTTAATAACTTTCTGGCACTGTATTGTGCAAAGGAATATATTAATTGGTTGGCTGGAATATACAATGATTATTTTATTATTTGGCAATACTTAATAAAATTGAAACATACATTAAATGCAATAGTCATTCTCTAGTGGCTTTTCACTGGGCTGAAAGTGTGAAACAGTTTTAAACACCATTTTTAGGAATAGAATGTAAGTTAGATCAATAATGGAATCTTCACTGTTTTCTGATTACTTTTTCTCCTGTAAGTATCTTTACTTATAAAATTGATGATATGCATTTTCTTTTACTATTTGACAAATTCTCATTATTAAGTTAAAACAAATCCTAGAACAAGTCATATACAAATCAAATACTAAATGACTAGCATCATTCATATAACAGGGTGCATTTAGTTGTGTTTGTTTTTCAGTAATGTATTTCAGTATGCTGATATTTCAGTCACAATACATGGAGGTTTAGTAGAATGTATGTGTGATTCTTTCATATTGATACAAATGGCAACTTAGAGACTTAAAAATTTCAAATTGCTTTACTCTCCTCGGTCTAATATTCAAGGATAAACTATGAATAATCCAAGTCATTGTTTCAAGATCTAGCAAAACAAACAAATAAACAAACAAAAAAACTTGCACTGTCAATGTTTGAGTGTCTATCCACTTTTTATGCTTTGATTTCATAACTTGAACAACTATTTCTAAGATGACAGTATGTATCAACTAGCGATTTCTTAGTGTTAATTTTTTTTGAATTCTGTATTATTCTTCTTTTTTCTATTTTGCCTTTTAAATGTCTTTCTTTAAATTAAAAAAAACTTATGGAGTTTTATCACTTTTATTTATTTATTTATTGGAGTTTTTATTTTAAAGAGAATAAAACCAAGCAAAATATAACAAAGCCAAACAAAACAAAACAGTGTACGAAATACATAACTTAAAAACAAGATAATAGGAAATCAACAGTGATTACCACAATGCCTCTTGTCTTCAAAATAGCTGGCCATAACTTTAGACACAGTGAAAATCAAACAAAACAGAACAGAATAGAACCAATAAAAACAATGCAGTGAATGTAATAAAGGACTTCAAAACAAGATAACATTAGATCCAAAATGGCTACCACAATATATCTTGTTATCTTTGAAATAGTTGCCCATGCCGTTGGATACAATAAAATCAAACAAGACAAAAAGGAATAAAACCCAACCAAACAAAAAAATGAAAATGATACAGGACTTCAAAACAAGATAGTAGAGAATTAACCATAGCTACCACCTTCAGAAGGCACTCCCCCACAGATGCTACACTGCTTATGGTTACCCTCTGAATAGATGATCAGACTACCAGCACTAGACCTGCAAAGTCAGTGACACACTAAACACTACAAGCATTAAGTTGTAATTTACCTCAGTAGCTACCATCATGACCTGTATTTCTCTGGGTCAGTGTTCACTTACAAACCTTTCTTGTCTTCCAGCCTGTGCGCCAGAAGTGGCCGGCATCTGGTTCTTCCCCAGTGGCCTGTGCATGGCACCCACTCACAGGGAGGACTTAGCTTCTTGTTCTCCTCCCCTGCAGTCAAATGGTGCTGAACTACCACTATTATTCAAATAAACACCGTTAGTCCAAAAATTGTAATCAAATTAAGGAAAAAATAATCATAGAAGAATTATTGAAGTCCTGCGTCACTTGAATTGTGGTGTTCTAATTTGCTTTACTGTGGTTTTTTTTTTGTTTGGTTTTATTCACTTTAAAATAAAATTTAAAAAATATTTATACACACATATGCACATACACACACATTTTTGAATGCTCTTTATGATTTTAGTAATTTTCCTGCTAAAAATTGTTTAGGATTTTTCATGAAACATCATGGTATGGGACCTAGCCATTGGCATAGATCATCATGAGTAGAATGACACTGTGATTGTTTTGATGCCTTGCTGTCACTGTCATGAAACTATTTTGAATTTTTAACAAGAGGTTCTGCTTGGAGGTATGTGGCTAGTCCAGACAAGCAGTAAACTGACTTGTCTAGTCTTTTAGCAAAAAAATAATGTAAAATTTTCTGAATAAAGAAGTAGTAGTAGTTAGTGCCATAAGTCTTGAGGTCGCTAAACAGTAGCTGAAACAAATGGTATAAAAACAAGTGAGACCAAAATAAATGCAAAAAAAGAGGTTTTCTTTGTTGTAAACATCTTAGTAAAATTTTCTTTGATACTAAGTTTAAAAATACTTTCAGTACTAATCAGAATCAATTATTCTTATCTGAAAAGCTTTGAAAAACAAGTTTTTTTGGTGGGATGTGTAGGCTTGTTTTTTTCCCCCATAGTTTCTCAGAAAAACACTCAATGTAATATTTGAAGTCTTCACCAGGAGCATAGTTAAAAAGATAGAAGAAAATATAATACTCAAAATATTTAACAGTGAGGAGTCACGAATAAATCTTTTAAAAGTGAAATTTAAAACTTTGAAATACAAATTGGACCTCTGAATCTGTGAGCTCAACATCCTCAAAATCAACCACAGTATGGAAAATATTTTTTTTAAAAAACTGCATTGCTGCCAAGCAGGCATACTTTCTCTTTCTATTGTTGTTACTCCATAAGCAGCACAGTACAGCTGTTTATACAGCGTTCCATTGTATGAGGAATTATATCTAAAGGTGATTTAAGGCCTAGGAGAATGAGTGTTGCTTACGTGCAGTTAGCATGCCTTTTTACAGAAAGCACGGAGCAGATTTGGTATACGTGCAGGACCCTGCTGCCAGTGCCCTGTAGATGCCAAGGGAAGCTGGATGGAAGAAGACACACAAACAATGAACTTCCCTCGTTAGCTGGCCTAAGACAGTCTTTCCAAAGCTCCCCTGTCTTGGATGAAAAAGGACTTTGGTTAAAAATTCAGTCTTTGAAGTGGGACATTTTATGGTTTTGAATCAGAAACTTCATAGATATATGATTTGGTATTAATTATCTAATCTCCTAGAGCTCAGTTTTTTCCTCAATAAAATCATGTCAGGATTAA
Source organism: Dolichotis patagonum (assembly GCA_004027295.1). Taxonomy (NCBI): domain Eukaryota; kingdom Metazoa; phylum Chordata; class Mammalia; order Rodentia; family Caviidae; genus Dolichotis; species Dolichotis patagonum. Next base: position 63,304 of record PVJX010001332.1, read on the forward strand.
ATGAGATGGCATAATAGTTCATAAAAGATTTGATTAAACGAAATCATTCATAAATGTTCCTTCCTCCCTCTCAATATGCAGATATCTGGTCTCTTCTCTACTCTGCCAAGGCGGTGACGAAGAAAGAAATAGCACCAGGAACCATTTCATAAAGGTTAGTTTGGAAATTTTGCCGCTTAGCATGTAGCTCAGAATAGTCAGGAATAAACATCTTATTCTAATCTCTCCTCATTAAATAGCTTAATTCCTTTCTCTCTCATGTCTATTTGGATTTACAATGTGCAAAACCTCACTAGCTTCCAGTAAGGCTGCAACAGCCAGAACATTCGTAAACCTCACTAGAAGAAACTTCTTTTTTTTCTATTTTACTTGTCCTCATCTGTTATGCAATTCCATGTACACGTGTTGTGACATACCCTGTGTCTTCTAGAAATGGATTGTCATGGATCCAAACCAGTTCATGCTCTACACTGTTGAATGTATCTCTCCCCAAGGAGCATCATTGAGAAGCCCACAGAACTGCCAGCCACTGGCATCTTTGGCAGGATACTGAACATCACAAGGGAAAGCAATGATCATGGTATTATTTTTAATAATCTCCAGGAGAGACGAGCTACAGTTTCTTTGTTTGTGCTTTCCTTTTGACTTTCTATGAACGTATATTTCATCAATTTAAAAAAATAAACAAATGGATGAACATATGTAACTCCCAATAAAAGTATAAGAATCAGGTACCCCAGAGAAAGTATTCATATTTTAAAAGAGAAAGGAAACAAGGAACTCAGAGACTTTAATACATTCAGTATATAACAGAAATCACAAGGTGGGTCAACTTTAAAGGCTGTTAATTTTATAAGGTCAGAGAGATCTGATCCAAGGTTCAGAGTTTATATTTAATTACTCACCATTAGGCCAGAATGCTGCAAAGTTTGCAAATTCCTTCATAACAGAAACCTACAATCATACAATATATGATGTGAGTTATTTATCAAAGGTCTTTATGCACCATGGCATTTTTCTGTGTAAACAGCTTCACCATGCTCAAAGAAAGAGAACAAAATTTCGTTCTCAGATTTGTGGCAAGGACTCCCTCCTGTGTAGGTGATAAAGTGTCTGAGCAAGAAGACCTCACATTTTGTTCAGATAAAAGACATTTCCTAATTACACTAAGAACAATGATTTGTTCTTGATACATTCAGAAAATATGCCCAGAGAGTCTCCCATGGGAAGATGGGCTTGCGTCTACTGAGGTCATGTTTCAGGTATTGTATTATTTTGTGCTAATGTATTTCTAGCTATTTGTGAGGGGGAAAAAGTGTAATATATCTAATCCTAGCTCACTAGAACCAAGAGGACTTATAATTGGACTAATGACTTTTTTCAATAAGGAGGCAACTAATTAAGTAATAATAATTTTTAAAAAACCTCCATTGAGTATGACAGACTTTTCCCCCAGCACCTAGAAGCCTACAAGTTCTAAATGTGTTGGCCTGCTTATGAGAATGGAGTTCATAGCAAAACCCACTTTAACTCCTAAGTTGCTCTGCATTTGTGAAGAGTAACGACTAAAAGCTGTATTTTCAAATGTTAAACAGCTCTAAGTTTAGCATATAGCTAAATATAGTTCAAAGGCAATGCTTTTCACCTGGAGATTAATGGTAAAAATTTTTTAAAAAATGAATGTATCTGAGAATAAGCTAATCTAGAAGTTGAATTCTTTCTCCTGAAAAGAAGGAATATTTCACAGGGGAGCAAAGCACCTTAAAGTTGTCTCACATTTAGCCCCAGTTTCTCTGTAAGCACCAAGAGGATGACACAGGAAGGTGGTAGGCGTTACTGCACATGGTTATTTGCCATGAAGAAAGGAAGTGAATAGGAACTGCTATGTTATGAAATTCACCAAGGATGCATGCAAACCCCTGTAGGCCAGTCGGGAAGGAAAGGACTTCCCTTGAGGCTATAAGCCTTCGACAAGCCTAGAAGCAACTTGGGCTCACTACAGTAAACATCCCAGCAGGAGCTCACTTACCTAACTCTAAAATGATAGGCTGCTTATATAGCACAGCACAGACTGCTTTGTGTATTACATGCATGCATATTTTCAGTGAGCAGGCAGCTCTCTAGAATTCTTCTTCTTGTTTGGGGCTTACAGTTTCTGTATCATAATTCTTCCCAAAGAAATGTGGGAAGATGTGTCATCTTTCTCCTAATTTTGTATTTTTGAAAATGCTAGTTAGACTTACTAGTCTATTTATGTGATTTATATGTGTTAATGAAAAATAATGTAGGTAGAAATAAACAGTTCTTTCTCTAAAATTATGCTTAAATAGATAATTCTAGAAGAAGACAAATTTCAAAAATATGTACCAAGATTGTATAGTTGGGTTGTTTTGCATGGATCTTTAGGTTTTCACTTTATTAAAAAAAAAACTAAAACAATATATCATAGCTAAATCCATTACAAGTGTATAAGCAACAAAAGAATATCCATCAATCCGAGGATTTACATTTAAAGAACAAGCATGCCAATGCTGAATTAATATAACTAGTGAACTATGATGTGTAATTTTAGTGAGTTCTCATTTTTTCTTTTTTACCCAAATAGCCAACTAATTCTGGGAGCTTATTACCTTAAAAAAGTGGCCTTTGCAGTAAGTGAAGAGTATATTTCCCAAGGTGCGAGGAACACTGCAGGACTACAAACAGACAGCAAAACCCTCCAGTGTCTGCCCTCTGGGGATTGCCTGGGCTCCACAGTGCTGCCTTGCCAAAGTCATGTGACTTTTCCAGGGAAAAGACAGGGCTCAATGACTAGGTTTTGTGCAGCCCCCTCCTAGCAACTTGACAAAGTCTCCAGGGCCATTCCAAGCTCAAAGATCTCCATGGGATGGACCGAGCTTTCGTTGAGACTGCATCACAATGCAGTCTCCCCAGCTCAGTCCTGCTTTCTCCCCTTCCTTCACAGGTGAGCATCATGCAGTATGTTCTGAAAAGACCCCTGATCCTCAGTGTCTGTGTGAGTTGACTTCCAGTGAGTTCTGTAGTACCTTCTAGGGTGCTTCCACTTTAACCTGACTCTTGGAGAGTACTTATTCTCCTCCTGCCTGGGAAGCAATGTGCAACTTGATAATCTTATTTAAATACAATCCGGTGATAGTCCTCACCTTCTTTTGATGTGCAATTCCTTTCCCCATGGCCCCTCTTCCTATAAAAGACTTAGAGAATGGATATCGGACTACTGCCGAACTACATTTACTGTTAATCTTTAATATTTGTTATGACACTAATATAATTAGTAACTTAATCAGGGTAGCACTAGTTGCTATAATAAGCAGACTCACAAATTTGTTGTCTCCAATGCAGTAGAAGTAATATTTCTTGCTCATCTACCAATAATCATTAGGTACACAGGTTTGTTCTGTAGCCATCTCCATATGATCATTTTGAAGTCTCACAGATGCTCATGGTTTTTGAGTTTTCCTAGAGAACTGGCTTTATTCCAGTAAAACAAACAGAAAATTATATGGAAAACAAGTATAGATCCTTCGCAGGCCCATATTTGGAAGCCATACACTGTACTTTCATTGAGTATTCAATCATCAGACTATAACATACTGAGAGACAAGGAAATACACTTTTTGTGAATGTCCAGGAAAAAGAAAAGGGCACAGATTTGGGGGAGCTGCTTTGTCACCCAACAGTTGTCCAGAGGCTTCATTTCCTAGGACCCAGTGGGTGAGTTCCCTCCATGTGAGTCTTTTGTGGGGACTTCTGACTAATCTATGAATTTCAATCCACCTGCTGTTATGTCCTCTGTGTGACTTTTTAATATGAGTACTGCTATCTATCTCTTTTCTGCTCTTTTTCAAGCATTATCTGCTTTCCTAACTTTTTGTATTACATCTTTTTTCCTAACACAGATAAGAGATAAATATGTCCATATAGTATATAGATATACATCTATATTACATATAGATGTATATGTAAGATATACATGTATATGTATATGTAAAGATGTATATGTAAGATATATATGATGTATATGTAAGATACACATGTACAGGTATATGTAAAGATGTATATGTAAGATATACATCTTTCTATATTACATCTTTTTTCCTAACACAGATAAGAGATAAATATGTCCATATAGTATGTAGATATACATATCTATGTAGATATAGATATAGATAATTTTTTGGCATATTTATGCTTAATAGAGGGAACAGAACCCATAGAACACAGTGCCAGCCTCTTCAGTTAAATATTCATCAAGCTTATAGCACCAAAGCTTTGGGCATAAAATCTTACTGTTTTATGTTTTTCTTCATACTTTTCCTGACTTCCACTTTGCCCTCTGATAGAACATCTGTGTGCTTCTAACTTCAGCTGTAATGCTGGAATGAGAGTTCCATGATTCCACGTAGAGAGTTTCAGGCAGGAATAGTAACTAACACTGACTGAAATGACACATACGTTGTGTTTAAATACCCTTAGAAAGCTGAGATTCAGATATGGTAATTTAAATACACTGCATTACATGCCTCTGTGAGACACAGGTCAAGGATTGTTGAAGATATTTCTCAAATACAAACAACTCTTGTGACTCGTAATCTAGACCTAATACACCTCTGGTCAAGTAAAAATCTTTTCAAGAATATTTGTGATTCTTGCTCTGTCCCCAGACTCTCACTGTGCTGCCTAGAGTTCTTAGTCTTCAGAAGGCAAAATAGATGTACAATGAAAAGAGAAACTTCAAAATGGAAGTAAATACATAGGAAGGTTGTATGACATTTTGAATGTGAAGGAAAAGGAATGAAATTTGAATTTGTACTTCATGTATTTATTTTAACTTAACACATTTATGTTCCACAGTTCAATTTTTAGTTAAAATTCTCTAACAGATGTTGACTTTTGACTCTGTAAGAAGACAGAATAGTCCCTCCGTAGAAGAACTACAGCCAGGCTCTCTAGAATCATTTCTCCAAACTCCCTTAAGTTAAATCTCAAAATCCAGTCACAAAATGTTGCTTGGTGGCTCCATCTACACCACGACATGCCTTGCCTCTCTGATTTGAGTCATTTCCTCCACTTTGAATTGGGTGAGTTCATCTCCTCAACTATAAAATAAGGATAATGATACCACCAATTTTGCGTACTTATTCTGAGAAAATAAAGAGATAATCAATGTAAACTTTTTAGAAAATACCTGCTGTACTGACAACACTCACTGAAACACCCCATAGAAGATGTTATCATAGATAGGAAGCATAATCTTTTTTTATATTTTACTTCAGCGTGATTTGTTCAACAGTGTATTGTTAGTAAGGAAATCTACTCCGACAAAAAAATGTACTTAAAAATCAGTAGGGGCCACTTACTTCATATGTAAGTTTGTAAAACACTGAGATGATGCCCAAGTAACAAGATAAAGAGGATTATATGGATATATGTTTATTATCTAAATAAAAATAAGCCTCAACATTTTGTTATAAAGATGCAAAATCTGGTTACCACAGGCAGCCAAACGCACTGCCCGCATCAGTCAGCACTGCTCAGTGAGAGACTACAAGGCTTGTGGTGGCAAATAAGGTGACATGTTTCATGAAATCAATGATTCATGAGGCTTTTTATTTCTGGTTTTCCCTTTCTGAAGTGCAGGTCCTCACTCTGTCTCTTTCCACCTCTGGTGTAATTCAGGAAGAATAATATCAAGTCTTAATTCACAATGAGTGATGGAGCACAGCGTTTCAGACCATATATCTCTTCAAAGCTGTCAGTTTCCTTTCACCACATTTCCTATATTCCAAAACAAGCTGAAATTAAACATAGATCAACAATAAATCTGTCAATTGCTATGTTATTTATGGCCCTGTTAGAGACACTGATGCTCTTTTATAAATCAAGACAAGACGGACAGTTTCTGATTCCTTCAGAATTAAAACAACTAGAACATTTAATGGGCACTAATTAGCCATGAGATATCAATTATTTAATGATCTTAGATAATGTTTTTCGATGTCCTCCCACATAAGGGGCAGGAAAATGTGTTCTGTACAACACCTAAGACCTAAGCCTCAGTATTTGCAGCCTAAACTTGAAAAGTATAAGATGATATAATCGAGAATCATTTTATGAGTTCGTGTTTGCTGTACATGAAATTTAGAATGGTCTTGCAGATTAGGTACATGTACATCACCCAGATTGTTCCTTTTGTAATCCTCTTCCCTCCTACTTATTCTCTCCATCTCTCAATCCTCTTTGCATTGAGCATTTAAAAGGAGAAGAAATTGCAACATACGATGACTTAGCTAGATTTATCCCTCAAACTTGATTTATTCTTGATGTGTGATACCTATAAAATTCAGATAATCTAACTTCCAAAGTTGAATGATCTAAAAATTAGTACAAACAATAGCATGATAATTTGAGAGGGTCCTACTGGGCATTCAATCCAAGGCCTTAGCACTGATCTAGATTCTCCAGTCTTTTTGTTTGTTTGTTTCTTTGTTTTGTTTTGGAGATTTGTTGTTATGCAACTATATGTACTTAAATATACACAGATACTTACAGACATATTTATTACTTCTGAATTCATAAGCAACACTTGCAAAAGTTAATAAGAGATCTGATAACTCATTGCAGTCATTCATTACTATTCATACTATCCGACTACATGGGCTGTTCGAGTCTTTGGAATAGCAGGGTCAGACCACTGGCTGTATGTCTCCATTTTCTACCTTTCGAGTAAGAAAGCCTATTCTCATCACCTACACCTTTTCCACCAGATGCCCTAGAAGTGTAGGAGGTTGGTGACTTGTGTATTTAGTTTACTGAGGATCAAACTGAAATAACTCATAATGGAAGAAGCAAGCTCAAGAAGCCTCATACTCAGTTGAATCTAATTGATTTGATAAAATGTTGGTATTTATGCATGATATGGTAATAGAATGAGGCCTCTAGATAGAATTTGGAAGGAATTGATGTATTTTGCATATCAATCCGTATTAATAATTTATTCCCAAATAACAGACTATGGAGGCTTAAAATACAGTGGCAACTTCTTTGATGCCTACTCATTAAGAAGTAGAGTTAACAAAAATGTGTGAGCTTATGACGCTTTTAGTAAACAGAATTCAGTGGAAGTGATACTATATGACTTTCAAAGCTAAGTCATAAGATTCCATGCAGCTGCTAACTTATTTATTAAAACACAAACACTTGTAGCCCCAAGGCATATTACAAGAGATATGACAATCCCAACATGCTAGGAGAAAACCCAAGACAAAGGGAATGGAAGTAATATACTGAACATGATAACTTTTCCACCATGATCATTGCAAAATTATTCACAATATCTAATATACTGAAATGATGTAAGTGTTCATCCACAGATGAACAGATATAAAAAATATGATTGATACACACAGTGGAGGCTAAGAAGTACAAGATCAAGGTGCTGGCAAGATCTGGGTTTGGTAAAGATCTTTTTCATGGCTTTATCATATGACAAAGAAATGGGGGGGGTGGGAACAGAGACAGAGACAGCAACAGAGAGAGACAGAGGGCTCCCTCACATCTCTTCTGAAGGGGACCAAATCTCACCATGAGTATAGAATCAGTTCCTAGATGTCCAGAATCTAAGCACTGTCACATTGGAGATTAGGGTTTCATTTTAAGTGCTGCTAGGGAACATAGCATTCGGCCCACCGCACGCTAGCTACACTTGATGAGCTTAACCTGCGCATTCAGAGAGACGGGAAAGGCTCTACCGACTGGACAGGGCAGTGTCCGTGATCTGAGAAATTTCCACTGGACGATGCTGATCAACAACAAAATAGAAAGAAAATACTGGTATGACAGTGTTCTAGCATTTTTGTAATTCAAGTGTTGAAAGAAGAGAGAAGAACAGAAGACAGTATTTGAATCGACAGTGTCTCAACATTCTTACAAACTGATGAAACACGCGAAGACACATTCAGCTAATGCTAACAATTTGAAGTATGCCAAACATAAAGAAAATCATCTGTAGGAACAACAAAATAAAACTGACAAAACCAACAAAAGGAGAAAAGTTCTAAAGTACTTGTCTTAAAGATGCATTATTATCAAAGGATGAATAAAATTAATGATTTATTGCTTGACATAAACAACAGAAACTAGAAGATAATGAAATAGTATCTGAAAAGTCTGAAAACATAGCAAACCTTCTGTCCAGCTAGCATTGAATAACCAGTAAAAATATTCTTCAAAATTAGTGAAAAAATTATTATTTTTTCCATCAAGCAAGGGGAAAGAATATATCTCCAGCACATGTGGAATAAAGGAAATATTGAAGAATATATTGAAGAAAATCCTTCACAGAAAAGTAAAATGATTCTAGAGAGATTCACAGATACACAGGATAAAAAATAGTTAAGAAAAGGGTAACTGTATTTAAAGCCAAATAAATATTCATTGCCTCAAAAATAGTAATAATAACTTATAGATTTTTTTATAAAAAGATTTTGTAATGAGGTATCAAGAATTAAATTATGACAAAATTAAAAACAAGAGACCTAGTAAAATGTGCAAAAGCTCTTTTAGTGTTGGGAAAGTAGCAAATTTAATTAAATTTTAATAATTTATATTAGATTTTTAGTGAATATAAAATGTAAAGTTAAGGAATCACTCAGGAGATAATAAAATTACTTCAATCAGAAGAAGATGAAAAAATAAATAAACTAGATGAAACAAAAAATCAAATTATAAGGCATTATATTCAAATGTAAATATAACCATTAAATCAAGTATAAACAGATTATCTTAATCTGCATGAAAATGAGCTACTGTTTACAAAAGATATACTTTATAAAAACACACAAATTTTAGGAGTAAAAGGTTGAAAAGAAAAAAAAGCAAATACTACAAAAGGAAGATTGGTATAGTGACAGTGCTAACGTTAATTAAAGCAGGAGAATCACTAAAGATAGAGGAATGTGCATTTTTAAAAATATATTTCATGTAAAAGATACAGTAATTCTAAGCAACATTACCTCACTAAAATAGTCTCAAAATATATAAACAAAACATCGACAAAAAGAAAAAATATTTATCAGTAGGTAGGCTAGAGTGCGTATGCTACGTTACTGTTTTATTAACTGACAGAACAAATATTCAAAAGAGTAAGCATGGTGAGAAATTAAAAAATGTGACTGACAAAAATCACCTAATTGAGAAGGACAGAAGCAACTGAAGAATGCGCACATTTTTCAAGTGTGAAGAGAACATTTGCCCAAATTGACCATACGCTGAGACATAAGGCAAGCCTCAATGAAATTCAAAGGGTTGCCATAACATATATGGTAATTTCTGACCACACTGGTATTATACTAGAAATCGATATAGAAAGAACTCCTGGAAACTCCCCCAAAGGTTTGAAAACCAGGCTGTGCAAAAGTAAAAGATTTCTGAGACAAAGAAGAAATCATGATGAAAATTAGAAAATGCTATGAAGTGAAAGACTTCACTTACGGATTTGTATGAAAACTGCAGGTAGACCACAAACACTAGGTTTAGAGGAAAAAACTACAGGATTACATGCATATTTTTAGAGGAAAGCAATTTGACAAAGCAATGATCCACTTACTCATTTCCAAAACTTTGGGGATAAAATGACAAGTTATATCCTCTTCACCTAAAGTAAAAAGTATACAGTAAATAGCAGAAAACATTGAAGTGGAAAACACACATAAGACAGAGAAAACTATCTTTAAAACTGTCGGCAAAATTCTCATCCTTCTGCCAAGGGTACTAACAAAAAATACTGAGAAGGCATAAATAAGCAATATTATATAAAAAAAGAAAACAATAAAAAAAAGAGCATTCTTACAGAACCAGGAAACAGTAAAGAGATTAAAACTGTAAACAAATTCATTTCAATGCTTGAAGATTTGGGTGAAATAAACAAGTGCCTGAAACATGACTTCTTTTTTTCCTGTTCATTATGCTCTGGATCCTTCCACCTGGGGAAATTCAGAGTACGAGAATAACGCTATACAGTGAAGATGAGGAGAGATGGACAGTGTGTGCCTGTGAGGCAGAGTCGCTCACGTTCATCCTCTGAACCACTCACCCCAAATCTACTGAAGAAATCAGACGCATGGTGTAAAACCTTCCCACAACGAGAAATCATATGCTTCATAAATTCACCAGTAAATGTCACTTAATATTTAGGGAGGAAATAGCACCAGTCTGACAAAATTTCTCGGAGAAAAGGAAAAAGAAAAGCTTCCCTTTTGTTCTAGGAGGTTAGGGTTTCTGTGATGCCAAAACCATTGAATCTATGTCACTTACTATCACTTTCAAATACGTCATGCAAGTGACCTTTCTGTGACTCAGTTTCCAAATTTGTCTAAAATGAGACTAGCAGTAATACCTAAGTACATTCCCTTTGTAAAATAAGATAGTTTTCCCAGAACACGAAAAATACCATATAACCACATATTGACTATTATTTCTCCTTAATATGTTAAAGTCCTGTAATCAAATAATATTAACTAATTCAGTAGAAAAAATCAATTGGAAAACAGAGGGCATTTCATGCAAAGAGGAAACTTCAAATGTTATATTCATATGGAAAATGCTTGACATCATAAGCAGTCAGCCACAAGTCGCAATAAACAGTAACAAACAAGTCAAGAATACATATTTGATTTCAGTGATCATGTACAAGAACAGAAAAAAACATATATATATATATTTATGCAGAGAAACACATACACTTAGTACTTGGGGAAGTAAGGGACTTGTAAAGATAAATTAGAGATAGAGAAAAAGAGATATTGAGACAGGTAATTTCTCTAAGGGAAGAAGACAGATGCAAACCTAGGTTACATGGAGCTCCTCCAAGAAACTGGGAGGCAGGTATGTATCCACTTCAGTTATTTTTTAGGTTCTCTATCAGATATAGGAATAAAATAGGTACATCTTTTGTATGTGTGATGCTTTTTCTTTTTTTTTCTTTTTTATTTATTTATTTTTTATTTTTTATTTTTTTTTATCGGTACCAGGGATTGAACTCACGACTGCCTGCTTGCAAGGCAGGCGCTTATGCCGCTGAGCTAAATCCCCAGCCCCGTGTGATGCTTTTTCAATTAAACAATCCTTAAAAAGAACGTGCTGCACACATGAAAGCTGATATTTCAGCTATTGAATAAGAAAAGGATGATACGACTGAAGCATTTATTGTGATCCCTCTTTTGAAAAAAAGTACATATAAAAAACTAAAAGTATTAAGCAAAATATGAATAGTAGTTGCCCTTAAATAAAAGTAACTGGGTGTTACTTGTAGCTATTTATTATATCTGAATATTTAAGAAAATTTATTCATTCTGGTAATAAGATAAACTTCAGTGTAATAATAAAGTTTAAATAACATTATCTGTTTCACAGATTCCTTATTTGTTGCTTTTTTATTGTCAAAACAGTGACATATTTTATGACCTTATTGTATCTTACTGTATCTTTGTGTTGTTTAATCAATGTTACACATTGAACATTTAGATTTTTATTTATTTATTTTTCATGATCACCCACATTAGCAAATGTCTTATTTCCTTAAAATAAATCACAAGACAATGTTGCTGGCTAGAAAGAGATGCAAAAATTTAAGATCTAAAGTTCAGAAAATATTTGTCACAATTTTGAAAGCAATACTTTGAAAGTAAATGCAGGATTTGTATACTTATCTTGACTTTTGTTCAATTAAAGTATTATGCAAATTCAGATAAATTTATTTTAAAGAGAAAAAAATTAAAAATAACAATAAAACAGAATTTCAAAATAGGCTAGCAGGAAAGTAACAATAATTAACTCTTTGTGTATTGTTATATTCATAATAGTTGTTCAGAGTACAAGACATAGACTTGAAATATTGTCCAAACAGTATTACCACAAAACTTTCTTTTCAATGAACTAAAAGATACGAGCTGTATAACTATCTTAACTATCTTGTGTATACCTATATATTTTTTCTTTTAATCATGCTGAATGCAAATTGAGACCATGTTCATAAGAGAAATAAATCAGACCCACATGTGTAAATGTCATATTGTCTCACTAGTATGAGAAGCTGAATGAGTAATAAGGTACACTAGGTATTAGAAATGAGAAGAAACTGTCTCAAAGAAAAGAAAACCTGTGATAACTTCAGAGAAAATTTTAAAGGTTAAGTAAACTAATAATCTAAGAAAATTCCAATGACTCTCAAATCCAGTGAGGGTTCAGCCTGGATGTCTTGCAAGATGAAATATAAAACAACAAAAAGAAATTAATAAAAAAAAGTCCCCTATCTATTCCCATAACTACATGCCTAATGTATTTCTTTTTTTTTTAAGAGTTTTTTTTTTTTTCTCTTTAATTGGTGCCAGGGATCGAACTCAGGACTGCGCGTTTGCAAGGCAGGTGCTTATGCCACTGAGCTAAATCCCCAGACCCACAATGTACTTCTTCAGATTTGATAAATGCTTATAGAGTGCATGCTTAGCTTAAGATTACTAAACTGGTTTGATGTTTTACAAGAGAGTTCTACTTTTCTGGGGATGTCTATAAAATTTTTAAGCAATTAATTAACAAATCAAGCAGCTACAGAAATCCAGTCTTTTACTACATATTGTTATAATTTCAGAGCTGTATAACTAGAGTTTGAAGGAACCCTGATATATTTTTTATGGAGTACCCTTTCTTAGCCAAGTGATGATCCCTTTGGAATAGTACATCTAAATCCTTTTGCCTACTGTTGACATGAAACTTGTGAATTCTGTTTGGTAACCTGTTAGGGTGAAAGACATAAAATTAAGTTGGAGAGAGACTAGATTGAAAGTAAGTCTCTAAATATGAGGTGGGGGCAGGTATAAATAATCTGAAGATCTTTATTTATCTTGACAGTTCACAAATGGATCACGCGCTATCAATGCTGAGCCTCTGTGATAGCACAGGACTGAGAGTCACTAACTGATTTTATGCCAGAGAGCACAATTCCCATGTTAAATTGGAGACAACATTATTGATTGGAATGGAGATTAGAAAAGTTCAGTCAAGTCATAGGGAGACAAATGCAGCCCTGAAAGACCGGTGATGTTTCCCATGGGTGTGCTGCACCTCTTATTTTGCAGAGTAGGATAAATTTATACCTTGATACTTTCTTTTATTAGGGTCAAGTGTTATCATTAGACTAAGTCCAAATTCCTCCTTTATATCTCAAACCTGTTGAAGAAATGAGGAAAGGCAAAGAAGCAGATTTTCAACATAAAAGTCTAAAGATAAACTTGGTCACCATTTTTAAATGTTTTTATTTTTATCAAAGCAACAGATAGCCATTCTTGGAGCAGTTTAAATGGCTCTACAAGGTTGATTGTTAAAAATAATTTTCTAGTTTATTTTTTTTGTATGTTCCTTTATCCAAAGATTATGTTAGCTGCTTTTTGGGCATTTGTATTGAATTAAAAAATAAATTATTTCAATTCATATTCTTTTTTTCTATTCAAACACCATAGAGAATGAAAAGGCAATCATAGTTTCTCCCTTATCCTTCACACATCTATCTTTTGCCATTCTTGCATATACAGTTTTACTCTGATTTATATTGTTTTTTAAAAAAACTTACATTTTTACAAGATATGATTGACAAAAATGTGTACAAGATGTCACATAGACACAAATTGTAAAATTATTACCATAATCAAGATAATTTTCATATTCATCATATGGTATATTTTACTTTTTTTTTTTTTTTTTTTTGGTACTTGGAATTGAACTCAGGACCTTGGACTTACCAGGCAGTTGCTGTACCACCGAGCAACATTCCCTGCCCTCATATATTTAACTTTTTATGGTGAGACTATTTAAGATCCATTCTTTTAGCAAATTTCAACTAAGTAACATAGTATTTTGTGCATAAATTTCTTCATAAACTATTCATCATGCATAACTGAAATTTTGTATCCTTTTACAAAATTCCCCATTTTTCTACTCTAAAATCCGGCTAACCACCATTTTATTCTCTACTATGTTTCAACTGTTTTTAAATTCTATCTATAGGTGATATCACAAGATATTTAGGTTTCTGAATTTTGTTGATTTTATTCAGCCTAGTAAGTGCCATTGGTACTTTGGTGCATTTGTGCCATTGTAAGTGACAGGATATTTTTTAACATAAACTCAATTTTTAATGCAGTTGTTTTTAATGCAGACAGGTGATCTATATCAGACAATTAATTTACTTAAAGCAGCTCATTGGTTCTTTACTGAGATCCTGTCAGTCAGAGAGCTGGACTAGGAAGTCAGAGAGATGACACAACATATCATTGTGAACATTAAGCCTTAGAGACTCTACACAAGAGACTGTGGCCACTTGGTTGGTAGACAATTGTCTTAGTTACTTTTTATTGATCACTGAGACAACTTACCTGATGCCCAAAGTTGGGAAAGGAAAGGTTTATTTCTTACAGTTTTTGGAGGTTTCAGTCCATATTCAGTTGGCTCCAAGGCAGGGTGGCATGGCGGGGTCACAGTTCATGGTGGCTTCAAACAGCAAGGTGGAAACTGGCAAGAGAGAGAGACACCCCTTCTTCCTGCCATTACATCACAACCTGGTTCTACCCCTAGGCCGGTGTAGCACTCACATCCCCAATCCAAGTACTAGACAATGAACCAATCACAAATGCACTATGCAAAGGCAGGAGGCCTGAGGGCCACTGACATAAACCATGAAATTCCACCCCCGGCCCTCAAAGACTCATGTACAACCTTTGTACAAAAGACATTTAGTCCATCTCCAAGAGTTGCCAAAGTCGTAACGTTTTCAGCTTTGCTGAGAAGTCCAAGTCCCAAGTCTCCTCTAATATCTATGGCAAACTCTTAACTGTAACCCCCTGTACAAGTGAAACAAGGTTAAACATTTCTGAAATGCAAAGGCACAAAATAAACATCACCATTCCAAAAGTTACAAATGGGGGAATATAAAGTATTGGAAACAGAGCAAGTCCAACATCCAGCAGGGTGAACATTAAGTCCTAGAGTTCCATGCTCAGCATTTGAAGCAATCTGGTTGCAAGCTCCAAAAGGCTTGGATGATCCCACCCCCATGGCGCTTTCAGGGATTTCAGCTCCTGCAGCTTTTCTCTTAAACCCTCTCTGCTCGCTTTTTGCAGCTTTCCTTGGATGATCCACGTTCTTGGCTTTTACAAACTTCTGGGGTCTCCACTGCACCTTTGGCTTCACCCTTACATCTTTACATATTTCCTTCTCAGGGGCACACTGCTTGGCCTCCCAGACCCTTTGCAATTGAGGTGGAAGCCTTCTTACCCTCAGAATTTGTGCATTTTCCTTGCACCTAAAATCAGCACCATGTGGATGTCGCCAAGGTCTGCTGCCAGCTGGAGCAGTAGCCAGGCTTTTCTCTCTCTTGGCTATAGGGGTCCAGTGCCTGGATTGCTGGGCTCTGTTTACCTGATTGTGAAGAAAAGCTTTTCTATGTTGCTGCCATTCTGGAACCTCCTGTGGCCTCCCGTGCCATTCTGAAGCATGGTATTCTGAAGCGTTCTCATCTGAGAAAATTCTTTCACCTTTGCAGTTTGGAAGCTGCAAAGGGTGAAGACCTGCTGCTTCCTGGGAAGCCTGGTGGCTATCTTTCTTTTTTTTTTTTTTTTAATTTGCAAGAGAATAAAACAAAAGGGGGCAGTACAGAGCATATCAGAACAGGACAACATAGGCAACACAGTACTTTACATTAAGACAACTGGACATCAACAGTAGCTAACACCATATCTCTTACTCTGCTATAGTTGAGCATAGTTTCAAATATAATAATATCAAACATAACACAATAGTATAAAGCCATGCATAGAGTGAAAGAATTATGGGGCTTTCTGAACCAAATAACAGAAGATGATCAATGGGTACTATAATATCTCATTTTCAATAAAAATTTTTTTTTGTTTAAACTATCACACATATTCAAATTCCAGTAAGACACAATGTGATAGATAGAACCAACATCTTTCTTATCTCTCCGTTCCTTCTCAGCAATCCAAGTCTCGGCATTATCTTTACAATCCACAGCTTTACTGGAGTGTTCCTTCTGGCCAAACTCACAGTGTTTTAAATTATCCTGTTGGGCTCTTTGCTCTTGATTAGCAACATAAAGCTGGCTAAAAGCCCCCAACAATAGCCATGCTACAGCCTCAATGTTTGACTGCCTTGAAATTTCCTTTGCCAGATTAATCAGTCTATTACCCATAATCTCAGTCTCAGGCAAAGTCTCTGGGCAAGAGCAAAATGCAAACAAGCTTTCTGCCAAACACACATCATAGAGAGTCCAACAACCAATGCAGTCCTCCTTCCCAGCAGAAACCTTGCAAGCCTGGTCTTTACTATCAGGCTTTCTATCAGCCTTCTGGTCTCCTGAGATCTGACCAGAATCTCCTCTACAGAACAACTTAAGTTGCTCCAGCTCTGTGCATCTAGGCGACATGTCCGAACCTTTCCAAACTCTGCCCACAAGCCATTTCCAAAGCCTCTCAAAAAACCTGGTCAGGTATAGTCACAGCAATGACCCCACTCCTTGGTACCAAATACTGTCTTAGTTACTTTTTATGACAACATACCTGATGCCCAAAGTTGGGAAAGGAAAGGTTTATTTCTTATAGTTTTTGGAGGTTTCAGTCCATACTCAGTTGGCTCCAAGGCAGGGTGGCATGGCGGGGCTGCAGTTCATGGCAGCTGCAAACAGCAAGGTGGAGAGACACACCTTCCTGCCATTATATCACATCCTGGCTCTACCCCTAGGCCGGTGTAGCACTCACACCCCAATCCAAGCACTAGACAATGAACCAATCACAAATGCATAATGCAAAGGCATGAGGCCTGGGGGCCACTGACATAAACTATGACAACAATGAAGCCTGGGCTTTAATCAGGGTTGTTCCAAAGCCCAGGCATGGCTTGAAGCATATTGCTAAATGAAGAAGCAAAGCTAGAAATACGTTTCCTAGAATAAGATCATAAAAACTTTGAATATTAAGAGAAAAGAGTTTGGATGTGGTCATGCAGGGTAATATAGAGAAGCAGTAATCAAACCTGTAAAACTTAAAAAATAAATGTCCTTTCCTTTTGTCCTATGACTATCTTTTCTCCCCATACTTTCTAGTACATATTGATTATAAAGATGAATATATTATGCAAGTTATTCCTCTTTTTTCAGATTTTACATGCATATAACCTACTTTACTCATCTCCTCTCCATCCCTGAACTTGTCCCAATCTCCTCCCCCTTAGTTTTATATTTTATTGTGTATATATAAAAATCATTTTCTTTATCCATTAATCAACGGAAATACACTCAGATTGATTACATATCTTGGTTGCTATGAATAATACTGAAGTTAACAGGGTGGTGCATGGGTTTCTTGGACATACTGATTTCACTTCCTTTGGATATATAACTAGAAGCACAAGTGCTGAGTCAGAAGGAAATCCTATTCTTTCAATTTTGGGGTAGAATTTCATACCATTTTCCAGAATGGTTGTGTCAACTTACATTCCAATGAGCATTGTATAAATTCAACTTTTCTCAACATCTTTGTCACCCCTTGTTCACATTTAGCTTTTTGGCAATAATCTACCTATTCTAATAAATTTGAGGTGATATCACCATTTTTGGTTTTGATTTGCATTTTATTGATTATTAGTGATTTAAGTATTTTTTCTTGTACCTACGTTCTATTTATGTATATTTTCAAAGTAATGTATATTTAGGCCCTTTGCTTGTTTTTAAATTGGGTCATTTCATGACTTTTTGTTGAGTTGCTTGAGATTTTTATGTATTTTGAATATTGACCTCTGGCCAAATATATGGCTTTTCCTTCTTGGAAAGCTGTCATTTCATTCTGTTGATTGTTTTTTGTTGTTGTTTTTGTTGTTGTTGTATAATAGCTTTTTGATTTGATGCAATTATATTTATTTTTGCTTTTGTTTCTTATAATTTGGGACTTATGTCCAAAGAATCATTGCCCAGAATCTTATTAGGAAGGTATTTTCCTATGGTTATTGCAGTAAATTTACAAATTTAAATACTAACATTTAAGTCTTGAATCCATTTTGAGTTATTTCATTTGCTGTGAGGTAAGGCTCCAGTTTCATCTTTTTGCATGTAAATAACAACTTTCTCAATATTGTATTAAAGAGATTGTCTTTGCCTCATTGCATGTTCTTGGAATCTTTGAAAAAAGAAAACTATCTTATAAGACTTTCCTTGTATTTGTTAAGTTGCTTTTCTGTTGCTGCTTTCAAGATTCTTTTTCTTTTCATTCTCTTTTCTCTTCTTTTCTTTTTTTTCTTTTGTTCTTTTCTTTTCCTTTCTTTCTTTCTTTCTTTCTTTCTCTCTTTTCTTTCTTTCTTTCTTTCTTTCTTTCTTTCTTTCTTTCTTTCTTTCTTTCTTTCTTTCTCTCTTTCTTTTTGAAACAGGGTCACACTATATAGTCCAGACTGGCCTTGAACCTGCTTATGTAGCCCAACGTGGCCTCAAACTCACAGTGATTCCCCTTTACTAACTCTCCTGAGTGCTGGAATTATAGGCCTGCGTCACCACACCAAGCTACTTTCAAAATTCTTTGCCCTTGACTTTTGAGAATTTAATTACAATATGGCATGGTCAGTATCTCTTCATATGCAATCAACATGATATTCATCATGCTTTGTGGATCTTGGATGCACATTCTCTTTAGATTGAGAGTACTCTGTCATTACTCCTTTAAATGATCTTTCCTCTTTCTCCTCCTTCTCCTCCTTATTCTTCCTTTTCCTCCTTCTCCTCCTTCTTTCTCTTCTTCATTTTTTTGTTTCTTTTTGAACTTCCACAGGATACATTGGTTTCTTTGATGGTGCACCAAAGTTTCATGTATTTCCCCACTCCTCCTCACAGCTGGCTGGGTAATTTCCAATAACCCTTTGAGTTTGACAGCTCTTCTTTCTGTGCTTGACAAAGCTTGCAGTTGAAGCTCTTAGTGAAATTTTTTACTTCAGTCATTGTGTTCTTTATCTCCAGTATTTCTATTTGGTTCTTGTTTATGGTTTTTGAGCTTTTCAGAATAACTCACTATAATCATTTACTATTTCCATGAATTTTAAAGTTGTGTGTCTGTTTTCTCCTGTAGTTCACTGAGCTCCTTCAGGGTAATCATTTTGAATTCTTTATCAGGCAATTTGCAGGTCTTAATTTCTTCATATTATTGGCTATTGGAGTTCTATTTTGTTACTTTGATAGTGTTATGTTTCCCTGATCATTTGTAATCCTGGTGGACTTATATTGGCATCTGTGCATTTAAAAATGGTACCACTTCTGTTCTTTATAGGTTGACTTTAGCAAGGAAAGTTCTTTACAAGTCAACATGTGTAGAGATTCTGAAAGGGTCACTGGGTGATTTTAGAGGCACAAATCTTGGCCTACTTTTAGATCAGTGAGTGAATGTACTTAGTGGCTGGGGCCAGCCTGGTTTCTAATTCTTGGGATAGGCTTGAATCTTGGTCCACTGGTGTTGGTTTAGGACTGCAGTCCACATGAGCAGGCTTGGTTGCTAATCCATAAGGGAGGGTCTAGAACTAATATCTGCTTTGGCTTTGAGGATGGCTTTGAGGTTTGGACCACAACAGCTGGTCTCCCTCTGGGTTTAGCCTAGAAGCTGAACGAGTGAAGAGTGAAGGCATCATGAAACTTGCCCTCACAGCATGCGTCCTGGAAGTAGAGTGGGACTAGAGAAGAAGCAGGTTTAGAGAATGGAATTTGTCTGAAGCTTCATTTTTATAGGGCTGGCCTGGTATGGGGGTAGATCTCAAACCGCAAGCCCATGAAGTGGCAGCCCAGTATGGGAAAACACTGGATCCAGGGTCACAGAATATAACATTATACTTGGAGTTACTGGGAAGGCCAGGTACTGGGACCATAGAGAATTTGGGGACTCTCTTCATTATCCTCTTCATCAGGGAGAGTATCTCTCCTACACTGTACTGATTGGGCTTATGAAAAGGGCAACAGCCCCTCTCCATATGAAATTGCTCTTCCTAATTTCTTCAATGTGATTTTTCTTATTTCTAATTTTGGTTCAATTGTTGTATTCTCTTTTAAAATCCTTAGCTCTTGTGAAGGAGTATATGGGTATGTGTGCATGTGTGAATAGTTGCTCAAATTGTTATTTCTGTAAGAGAACAACACTTAAACTACTATTCTGCCATCTTGAATGCCATTTAATTATTTGTATGGACTGATACTTATTTTTATTTTATAGTTTTTATAAGACTAGTTTGTATGGAGCTATTTGTGAAAATTGCTCATGATTTTGTATGCTACTGTCTTGAAGGTATCATTATAATCTGTTCAGGCTTTATGGAAATAATCTCTGAAACAGTCAAATAATCATGGGTTTAGTTATTCAGAAAACATTTATTAAAAATAGAACATGTAAAGACACATTCCTGAAACCTGTGAAGACTATGAAGATTTTTAACATGCAGTTCTTATATTAAAAAAACAAGTATAAAAATGATAAAAAAAGTATAATAAAATAAAGCCATGCTTATAAGATAAGAGATGTTACACCCACTTGAAAGTAAAGCTAAAACATTCTTGTCATTTAGACGATGGAAACACTTCTGGTATAGAAATTCAGAGGCTTCATAAAGGTGCCCTTTCAGTTCAGCTTTAAATATGGGTGACAGAAATAAAGAGATTATAATGTGACAAAAACATGGAATATTTGATGGGGAGCAGTTAATTTAGAGTATGCTTTGCAAAATGAAGCCTTTCAAGGGCTTGCAGCTACAAATGTGGGAAAACTGCATCATCACTTCTGAATTCCTTGGTAGGTGAGTTTTAGGTTTATCAAGACTAACAGACTTTTAGGAGTTATTAGAATGAAGTACACACAAAAGGAGTGGTGCACACACCTCGAGAGTCAGGGTATTATTTCAGTGAGTCTAGGAGTATAATGATAGTGTAAATGCAAAGAAAATTAATGCCCTTGATAATTCTGGACAAAAGTTTGGCATTTATTACCATTTATCCTACTTAATTTGAAATTTTTCCCAAATCTCCTTGATAGCTCAATGTATGCCTTTTACAAAGGAATTACGTGAATAGTTCTCTAATTCCTAGAACTCCTAGGTGTGGAGACCCAGAGTGATTATTGGACAACTCAGCCTGCAGCAAAGTGGGTTAGTAGCCTATAGTCTGCTTTAGGATGCAGAAAAAATTACAGGGTAGCAAGGTTAAAGATGCTACAAGGTGTTATGCTGAATTGCTTCTCAGAATAACTCTGAAAGGCTTTGTGTGCCTTTCTTAAAAATTCTTTGATTTATAATAACTATACTGGTCTGATACACAGTTTTACAGAAACAAGTAATAAGAGGGAAAGGTGCCAAGGGTCCTTGAGGAACATCCCAGAAGAGATACTGTGAGGAGGATGCGAGCAGTCACATGGCTCTGGCCCCAACCTCTGTAAGTTTATAAATGGTCCTTGGAGATACATTAAAGGGTACTATCAAGAAGAATAATTCATACAGTGTTCATAGGAAAAGATCAAATGTTAAAAGTGTCTGGTGATTAAGCTCCTAAACACTAGACTGAATCATACCTGAGATAAAGTAGCTCCCACTGTCCCTGTTACCACCGTATTCAGTGGTCAGGTAGACAACACTAATCTTCCAGTGTTTTCCTCACTGAAAGAAAGAAGAATTTTTTTGCTTCTATGAAACCGGGAGCTTGGAAGTTCTGCAAGTCTGAGAATGTAACTTGAGCAAGCTGTAGAAACCTTGATTCTTAACTCAAATGTCAAGTTCCTGGTAGAAAATATGACAGGAAAAAATGAGTTAAGTGTAGATGCATTAAGAATATAGTTGATTCTTATAAACAGCCATAAATATATAATACGAATTATTTCTGCTTAGTCAACACATTGCATAATATCATATCTATCTATCTATCTATTTATCTGTTTGTCAATGACCCAGGATATTGGTAACAAACTCATTGCAGAGATAAGTTGATACACATAGGCAAATCAACTCAATGTGCTCAATGGTTGGGAAGGAATTTCTGATTTCAAGTTGATTTGATTAGCAATAATCATTGAATCTAATCTTTATAGTGACCATGCACACAAAACTCTTCAACTAGATACCAGCAAAAGGAAAGCAACAAATCAGCAAAAAGGTTATACATTGTGATCAAATAGGCTTTACCTCATCAATGCATGGAAAATGGCAGTGTTCAACATGTGAAAATTGAAACGTGTAATGTATTACATAAGCATAAGCAAGGATACAAATCATCTGATTTGATCATCTGAATGTAGATGGTGAAAACGTCTTTGAAAAAAATCAAGATACATTCATGACAAAAGTCTGAAGAGCAAAGTAGAAAAGGATATTATCTCAATCCAATAAAAGCTATTTATAACAAATCTATTGCCAATATAAAATTAAATGAGGAAAACAGAAAAAGATGTTCACTATCAACACTTTTGTTCAATACAGTATTTAAAACATTAGACACAGCAATTAGGAAAGAGAAAAAAATGTGATACGTATAGGAAAGGAAGAATTCAAATTATCATTATTTCCAGAAGACATGGTCCTCTATATAAAAGACCCCCAAAATTCCACCAGTGTCATCCTAGAAGTAATATCAAAGTTTAGCAATGTACACAGGATACAAAATCTACAAAAAATTCATTAGCATTTCTCAACACCAAAACTATACTCAATGAGAACGAAATTAGGAAACAGTACTATTCACAACAGCATCCAGAGAGAATACTGCAGTATTAACTGAGGAATTGAAAGACCTTTACAATGAAAACTGCAGTACTCTGAAAAGGAAATTAAAGAAGACATAAGAAATGGAAATATATCCTCTCATCCTGGATAGACAGAATTTATACAGGAAAAACAGCCATATGTCCAAAAACTGACATACATATTTAATATAATTCCAATAAAAATATGAATGACATTCCTTACAGAATTTTAGAAAACAATCCTAAATTCCTATGTAACAATTGCAGACACAAAATAGCAAAAACAGTCTTAGGGCACAAAGACCAAAGCAGGAAGCATCACAGTCCTACATTTCAAGTTATATTGTAATTATGGCTGTTACATTGTGTCCACTTGAGAAGTTTACAGGTTTAACTAAACAACTCAGCAGGGAGCCAAAGTCCTGACTTCGTAAACATCCTCATCCTGTGCAAGAAGAGGACAAGGAAACTTTGTGAGTGCTACACCTGCCAGCGGTGGGGGAGGGTGGGGGGCGGTGGTGATGAAGGTGGTGGTGGCCTGTGTAGAATATAAGGGAGGAAAAGAGGCTTGCTCACTCCCTCTTCTGTTCTTGTTGCTTGTGCTGTCTTCTGCCACCAGGAAGTGTTGCCCCTGTGCCATGTCACCCTGCCTTGGAGCCATCTGATTATGGACTGAAACCTCTACAAACTGTGAGCAAATAAACCTTTCCTTCCTTAATTTTGAGTATTAGGTATTTTGTCTCAGCAGTGATAGAAAAGTAATCAATATCTAGACTAATATCTAGAATATATTAAAAGAACCAAAGAAATTAGACTACTGCAAAGTAAGAGCTCTAATCAAAGCATAGATCACAGACTAAACAATTGACAAATCTGGCCTTATAAAAATCAAAATGTTAATTAAAATGAAAGGGAAGAAAACTAATAAAGTGCAATAAATATGGCAAAGCCTAATTCTGCAATACTCAAAAATGCCTAGAATTCATTAAGAAACGTGAACATAAAAATAGTTCATAGGATGAAGGAATACGAAAGATCAATTATATAGATCAAATGCTTTAAAAAGGCTCAATTTCCCTATATGCAAGGTTAATTTAAAATGGTAGTAAAAA
Organism: Dolichotis patagonum; assembly: GCA_004027295.1. Lineage (NCBI taxonomy): Eukaryota > Metazoa > Chordata > Mammalia > Rodentia > Caviidae > Dolichotis > Dolichotis patagonum. The sequence goes on from PVJX010001332.1 coordinate 87,245, forward strand.
CTGATATTTTATGTAAAGTAAAATAGGTACATATATTGTAAAAGTAAAAATCACATTGGGCAGAATTTGCAGATTTTTTCCTAATAATTATCAAAATGTGAAATCTACATAACTGTTTACCCAGTTCCACATAGAAACATGATCCCTCATGGGTGTTAATGACAGATAATCCCATTGCTCTCCTGCTGCCATAGAAGCACTCTGCAACCAGTGCCATCTAAAGGTCCATTCACATTCTAGCACTTATCGGCACCTTTTGGTGTTGTGTAATATACCATAGTATAGCTATACCAAATTTTCATATTTAACTATCAGTTGGTAAATGTGTTCCTTATGTTTGGTTATTATGAAAAATGCTGCTATGAATATTCATCTGCAAGTGTTTGTAAGGATACACTGAGGAGGAAATACAGGGGAGATACAGGGACTGCAGTAATTCTATGCTTAACATTTAAGGACTACCACACTATTTTCCAAAACCAGCCTTTCTGCCTTTTTAATTATCTTCTACTGATTATGGTACACCATGTGTATGATTTGCATTTTTCCTTAATGACTAATGAATATTTTTCACGTGCCTTGTGTCCACTTCTATGTCTCCTTTGGAGTAATGTTAACTTAATCCTTAGCCGATTTTTAAATTTTGATCTTCTACTTACTGTAGTTTTATAACATTTTAAAATTTCTTCATGTATATATATATATATATATTAAATCATATACTTCAGAAAAAAGATAATATGCATACAGTGCCTACTGTGTGTCAGGTACAAGGCATGAACTATATTCAGTGAGTGATTATGATCCTTGGTTCTGGAATGAACCCTGAGTATTGCTTTAATAGTTACTAATGCACTCAAATCAATGTCAGACAAAAGTAAAATTGTAAAGCAAATGAAATGTACTTCTTTCTTTCTACATTGATACACACAATCTTAGCAACCTTCCCCTTAAGTTATCTCCATAAGTCTAATTAAATGTAAGATTGCCTAATGCCAAGGGTGTCCCCTGTGTTTTTGAGTATGTATATGAATCACTTGGTAAGCATGTTAAAATGCTAATTCTTAAGTTAGTCAGAGGTAGGAGCTGAGATTCTGTTTTCTACAGAGTGCACTGGTGGTCATATTGTGCTAGCCAACGGGTTGTACCTCAGTTACCAAAGTTGCAGAGTATGAACCGACAACTCGACATTTACATACAGAGATCTATCCTCGAGCCTTAGCAAGTGGTCACCAAGGTGTGCTAAGAATCCAAAGAGGGATTGGGCAGGGAGACTGCTCATGTTTAGCAGGTACCTTGCCCAGTATCCATGTACAAAACAGCATGGCTATTAAGAAGAGGGCCTGCTTAGCTACTTTCTTGAGTAGAAATATTCCTAGCTGGACGACCAAATCGGCACATGCTTGTGACTACAGGTGCCATCTGAATATCTCAAACTTTCCTTCCAACATCAGTTTATCATGAATTAGAGAAATAGTTTTAAAGAAGCATAGTAATTACATTAGCAATTAAGCATATACATTTCAGTACTTGGAAATACAAAACAAGATGTAGTTAAAACACGATTCTGAAATAAACTAACCCTACTGAACATGGATGAACCTTGGAAACATTACACAAGTAAAAGAAATCTTTCACAAAATGGAATGTCCGGAATCTGCACAGCTGCAGACATGGCACGCAGATTAATAGTCATCTAGGTCAGAGCACCAAGGATGGGTGGGACTGCCTAGCAGGTATGCAGTTTCTAAGTGACACAATTTTTCTAAAATTAGATTATAGTGATAATTACCCAGCTGGATGACGATACTAAAGCCATTGAATTCCACTTGAAAGGAATAAATACTGCGGTAAGTTTTCTGGCAATGAGGCTATTAAAAATGTAATGCAGAAATATTAGAGCTTAGGAATACAGCCCATGGGAATGGGGTCCACACCAGGGGCACAGAAATATCTTAATGTCCTTGGTTTTTGACTTAATTTGGGTCTAAACACATAGACTGTTTTCCTTCTATCCTCCGTGCCCAAAGCTTAACTTTCTGCAAGCTGTGTTGAGAGGTTATTATTTGGACTGGGGGGACAGCGTGAGAGGGGCCTCTGATACCAGGCTGCATTGAGTCCCAGTTCTACTGATTATTAGGTCTGCCATCTCAGACAAGTTACTTATTTTCTTTGTTTTTCAGTTTTTGTTATCTGAGAAATATAAGAAAATCTTGAGCGAGGCCAATTAACATGTTAGGGACAATGTCACCCCTGTAGGTATTAAGGGTTACTGAGTTTTACTATTCTGATTTCAAATGAAGTTAACATTGAAGGTCCACAAGATTGGCGACAGACCTGGCATTCCTTTGTTATAAAACTGCTGAGCACCTCAACCCTAAAAGAATGAGAGAGAAACTACATTTTATAATCCTTAGTATTCACTTCTTTGAGTCTCTGGGGGAAAAAAACTGAGGCCATTTAAAAGAAAGAATGTAGAGCTTTAGAAGCTTCCTCGTAAACAAAACCCTCCACTGGAACATTTAGATGATTTAGTTAAGAATGAACTGGAACAACCACAATAGCACTTCCTTGAAATCAGAAATAAATTTCAAAATAACTAGGAAGCGTTTCTGAAGTAGTGCTTAGATGAATGTTTACAATCTGAAAATTGGATAAGGTAGAATGGAGTAAATTTCCCTATGAAAATAATACTCTCACCTGTACAAGGTGAATGTGGAACTATGACTTTCTGTGAAAAATGAAACACCTCACAACCTCTACGCGCTGTATATTGTGTTATCAGGCTGCCACATACTTTTGTTTGCTGCTGAAATAGTTGTCTACAGATCCAGATAATTGATTTGTCTCCTGGTAACTGCAGAAACTATTGCATAAACCATCAGCCTGACAACTTTTTGCAGAGTTTCATGATAAAGTATTGTACACTCTTCATGTATATGTGTGTGCATGCATTACGTTTGTGTGTATATAATGTCCATACTCATGTATTATTTATTTGGTACCAAGAATCAAACTCATGACCTTGCACTTGCCAGGCAAGACCTGTGCCACTGAGCTATATCTTGGTCCCTGAGTTCATGTACTTAGTTTATCTTCATAGATTCTGGCACCACATGGTAAGTATCAACTACAGTAGTTTTTGATTCAATTAATGTTTAAATTGTAGATGTAGTAATGCCTGAAGTTATAGTGCAACATATCAACCTTTTTTAGCTTCCTGATTTTTTCTGTGTGTACAAGGCTTGTGAATATAAGGCTTGTTTCAGTAATAAGATACAAGAGCACTTGGCATGAAATATTCTTTTATTTACAAAACTGTAGAATAAAAGTGTGATGGACAGGGTTGACTTTCATCTCGCTCACTTATTGTCTAAATGCTCCACGTCACTCATTTAACCCTTATGTTAGTCATTCATTTTCCTTATTTTCCTCACTGATTCACTGAGTTTAGCAGTAACTATGTCACAGGAGAAAAAGCATCGCCCAATTTGAGCACTTTTTTTTTTTTATTTTCCATGTCAGAGCATGAAGGATGCCTACCCCAAGACCCAACATGGAGAAGAGGATTTAATATATGTTCATTGATTGATAAATGAATCTCAGCCTTTACATAAAGCAGTATATGCACATTTACTATAGATGGATAAATCAGAGAGAAGTATTAAAGCTTCAGACAACCACAATTTTCCTCCTTCACAAAGCATAGTAAATTCCAATTTGAGTCTCAAAATTGTAGTCAGCATGTCTAGGAATCTGAAGGACATGTTCTCTTCTATTATTGAAGGAGACAGCTGCCTAGTCAATGTAAATTTTATGGTAAAACTGTTTAATAGAATTCACAATTATGGGAGGACAAACACACTCAAGACACTAATGGAAGGTCTGAGTTTGATATGCAGAGACAAAGAAGCCTGTCAGGCTTACAGTCCTCTATTGTCGCTCAGAGAAAAGTGGTTAATAAAAGAGAGGTAGTGAGAATGAAAGGGAACTCCCACTCGCCGACTGCCAATATCCCTTCCAACCAAGGCAGCAAAAGCAGGCAGTGGAAGTAGTACCTGAACTTTTGGTTTAGGAAGGAAAGAAACACTATCTGTATATTTTATCCTACCATACTCTACCTCCCTGCACCTTTTGTTAGCATCCTTCCAGTCTGGAAACTATCTTAACTGTTGTGATATTATAATATCCTAATTTTGCTTTTACTCCTTTGCCTATCCATCCTTGTCTCTTTTGATATCTATTCAGCAATACCATGAGGCCCTGTGGATATTTTTAATCCCAGTTCTTGGGCAGTCCATTGTATCCAAGGTACAACTTTTCGACTATTGTTATGGCATCAAATGCTGTCTCTGTATATATAATTTCCCAAAACTTGCATTAAGCCCGAACTTCTCCATTAAATGGTAGTTCTATGCAGTACACGTCGCAGAGCAGTTCAAGATCCACAGAAGATACCTGAAAGCATGAAGATGTACTGTTCCTATGCAGAATACTCACAAGTGAAACAAAGCAGACTCGCATGTGTGAGCACTGTGTTGTCTCCATAGTGTAGGAAGCTGAAAGAGTGAATAAGATCCAAAATGTTCAGTAGATATTGTGAAATGAGAAGAAACTGTTCGAAAGGAAAGAGAAATGGATGGGGGAAGGGAGAAAACAAGGAAGGAAATATAAGTTAAATATATATATACACACACACACACACACACACACACACACACACATAAACATAATGGTTAATAGTTATACTACTAACTGCTATTAGTTCATTGAAAAGAAAGGTTTGATCTTTGTTTGATCTATTTTTCATGCCTATGTCTTGTAATATAAGCAGCTGCTTTGAAGATAACAATATGCAATGTACTAACCATTGTTAACTCTCTGTTTTGAAACTCTTCGTTTCAAAACTCTTTGTTTTGAAATTTTGTACCGTAACTTTGGTTTTTTTCCTTTAAAATAAAAGAAAAAGACGTTGGGAGGATATAGGAGCCTTAGAAGAATAATCCTAACAGCATGTGTATGCTATAACGTTCTGGAAAGGGTGTGTAGAGCTACGAAGATGCTTTTTGTTTAAACTCTTCATTGGACAAATAAAGCTCTGGTACAATAAAACATAAAAAATAATATACCTATGATCAAGTTTAATTTATAAATTAAGCACAGGGAATTAATAAGAAAAATGATAAACTAGAGAAATTATAACAATATATTTTGATAAAATTTATTTATAATTTATAAATTGAGGGCCAGAGATTTAGCTCAGTGGTATGAGTGCCCACCTGGTAAGTGCAAGGTTGTGAGCTGAATCCCTGGTACAAAAAAAAAAGAGAATAGAATTTATAAATTGATTACTTATAGGACTTTCCATTTAATATTTTCAGACCACAGTTGACAGGAAGAGGAACCACCAATCAGAGGAGACTACTGCCTGATTAATAACCATTTATTTCCACAAGAAAAATTGAATGTCATCAGAAAGTCTACATGTCCAGAGCTAACTAATTTTTCCTCTGTGTGGACTCAATCAGTATATTGAACATATATCATAATTAATGGTTTTGAAAGCTATTTTTAGATTTTGCTTTAGCCGGGGATTTAGCTCATGGCTTAAGTGCCTGCTTTGCAAGCGCAGGGTCGTGAGTTCGATCCCCGGTACAAAAAAAAAAAAAAAAAAAAAAATAGATTTTTCTTTGGATACTGTCTCATTCATTACCTGATCAGTACCTCACCTAATATGCCATGTAAGAAGACCACAAAGCCTACTGCTTCTCAACCTGCTTTACCGAGTGTGAGAGATTCACTAAGTGTCATAAATCAGTGAATGGGGAAAATCAGAAAACCCATGCAGGAATACAGGAGTAGAGACCTACTTGAAATTACTCTGGGAAAGTTTGTGCTTAGACTGCTGGAGTCAATACGATACTTTATTCTATACTGTGGTTCATAAAGCAAGAAAGCAGAGCTATCTGAAGAGGAGATGATGAGACAAACTTCTGAACCACTTGGCACTGGACCCCACTGTAATCCCATGATTCACAAGTGCAATCAGCTCAGCATTATACAAAGACAAGGATTTGACTTTGAAAAAACAATCTTTTTTTTCTTTCGGTATTAAAAGGGAAAGGGTGTTTCACAGGAACAGGGTTTACTTGGCCAGCTCTTTCACACGGAATTCTTAATGCTTCCCACCCCACTTAGTGTACTGCTGGCCTCAGCTGTTTCTTTTTAGTGGGAAAACTACTGTATTTAAGGAAGACTAACGCGGTTTTCCCTCTTCTCCTGAGTAATGCTTATATTCACAATGAATTGCACCAAGAAGATTTATTCTCTAGGAAATAAAAGTGATATAGTAAAAACCAAAAATATCAACATGAATGAAACAGCTTTGCTCTCAATATGATATTTTAATATTTATTGACTGCAAGAGCCCTTTGATATAACACTCTTAAGAGAGATATATCGCATTTTATAGATTTTATTTATGATTTTAGAAGAAGCTCTATTTTGTCACAGTTGGTGTGTGATTTGTGTTACTGAAAAAGGCAAAGTTTAATTTACAATATGACAACTGGCAAAAAAAAATCCTGTAATAATGAGGGTATTAGATGTCCTGTTTATTACATTCTGAGCTATACACTGTTACCACCATTGATAACGTGTGAAAATGATAAAATCTTGAGTAAAATGACGAGGATCCCCACATAGTTGTTTTTTTCAATGGCTCTTTAAAGTCAATTATGGTACAAGAGCTTTGATTTTATACTTATCACAGTTGTGACAGTAAAAGCTGTTTGATTAGGATTTGTAAGATTAACCAATAATTCTCCAGTAGTATATGTAAAATTAACATCTTGATAATTATAGTTAACAATTTACAGAGACCTTCCCATGACCTTTGAAGCACTTTCTGATCTGGTTTTCAATTGCCCACCTGACTTCTTCTCTACCACTCTAACTCTAGCTCTGTATTACAGTAGCTGGCTCAGTCATATGCCTCAGTGCATTGAACGTTTTCATGCCTCAGAGCCTTTACATGTGCTGTTGAACTTAATCTCCTCTCCTTTTGTATGGCTAGCATTTTCATTCCATTATGGTCTTTGCTCTAATATCACCTTCTTTCAGAGACCTTCACTTACCACTTACTTAACGTAGTAACTAATTCTCGGTCATTTTGTTCTCATTTTCCTGTATTTTATTTAATGGAAAATTTTAAAAATTGTAGTAAAGAGCTTTATAGTGCTCTTTGCTAGGTAACATTATATAATATTTTCTTTTTATTGGCTCTTTTGTTCTTCACAACTAAAGTCTGCACAATTAGAGATGTGGCCCAGTGTGCAGATCCTCCCATTATAGGGGCATCTGGAGCCTAAATGGTGCTCAGTAAACATTTTCATGAGGGAGTGAATAAGAGAGCTTTCACTTCGCCTTTACTCTGTATGAAGCAGCTTTCTGAGAGCTTTATATATAGACTGCTCAAATTGTGTATTAGAATAGGTGTACAGCTATTTTCTAAGGTTCCAACCCAGAGCCTCTGGAATGCCAGCAAGTGATCTACAACTGGCACAACCCCATCCCACTAACACTATTTTCCAAATGAAGAAGGTAGAAAGTTAGTATGGAAAATGGTGGAAACTGAGCTTCTTGATTCCAAAAGCTACGCTTCAATTACTACTACAAAGCCTCCTATCTGGCCATTTTTATATTAATTGATGTTTGATTACATTTTTATAATATGAACTGAACCATCAAAAGCACACTGATATAGCTAAATTTATTGCCAAAAATTTACTGTGTTCAGCGGCTACAAAAGTAAACCAACACATCAAATCTGAAAAGTTAGCATTTAAAAAGTTCCTCTGGGTCGAGAGGAACCCGGAGGTAGGCAACCTTTGTTTTCACGAGTGATAGAGCATGACTTACCTCCAGGTGACCAGCTATGACAGCAGTGTGGAGGGCAGTGAGGCCAGAGCACCACTGTGAAGCAGGGAAGTGATCAATTTTGCACCGTCCTGTCAGGCAACACATTTTCAGTGTTGCTTTTCCTCTAACAGTAGGTTGCAAAACCGTGCAGCAGGATGTATTGACTCCTGGCTGTCAGCTAGTTTAGGTGCTCGGGGAAAATGTAAGTGTGATTTCTGGCAAAAGAGCACAACAGACAGTGGAGAGGACCTGGCAGGTGGGTGAGTTGCAGGACCAAATGATGGAGCTGGGCGGGGCCAATCAGTCCTCTACCACGTGACCGTGAAAAGTAGAAGGGACATCTACCTTCGCAGAGATTCTGGCCAACTGAAGTCACTCTTATGTGCAGATCAATCTAATAAAATGTTTGCTCCAACAACTAAAATTGACAAGAAAAGAGGCTAATTTATTGTCTTAAATATTAAGATCAAATACTCCTTTTGTCAAGAGAGTATAAGCCAAGTATTGAGTAAACTAGCTCACCTGTCTATGCCATGGTAGTTCAGTAAGCTGCTGCTTCTCATTATATCATGGTATCTAAACATAATGAGTCAAGTGTTTTTCTTAACTTGACTAATTTTAATAGGTCAGAACTCTCACACTCAAAAGTGTAGTGTGTAGGTAACGTATTTAAGGAAACTCCTAGATTAGGAGGAAATGTTTAACCTTCTCTATCAAATAAGAATTCAGCTGAAATTTCTTTAATGCTTAGTTCATCAATCCACCAAATGCCAAAATTTAAAATCTCCAGAGGAGATACCATCACATTTATGAATTGCATATATTATTATTATTTGGTCTTTTTGTGTTGAGTCACTTGCCAAACCTAATGAGTTATAGATGCATTATTTAAAAATGTAAATTAGTAAATTTCCTAATGTTGCCAAAGATAAAGAGCTAGAGAAGTTATTAAATTTCAAACAAAAACTTAGTAAAGAACTTTGAACAAAAAGGTTAAAGTGATAGTCTCTAAATTTTCGCTCTACCCACCTACTCTACCACAAAAGTTGAGTAAATATTGTATTTTCACCTTTACTCATTGGCTCTCTGTGCTTAGTCTAAAAACCTTGTATCTTCTCCATATAAAAACACTTTTTTCCCCTGCTGATGACAGATTAATATTATATTTACCTTTGCCTTCATTTTCTAACATTTCAAAATGTTATAGACATTTCTGACAGCTATGATCGCATCTCTGTAGTAATTTTTAGTCAGGTACACTCAAGTTTCCCTTTAGTTACGTGTACACCTAGTCTCATTCAACTGAGTTCACCACAATTGTTATGTGTTGAACCTTTCTTTTCTTATACTACTCTTTATTAAGTCAGTTTTATTTCTTTTCTTGCTTTCTTACATTTTTCCTTCCTTCCTTTCTCACTTTTCTTTTTTTATTCCTTCCTTTCTTCCTTCATTCCCTTTCTCCTCCCTCTCTCTCCTTTCCTTTCTTCCTTCCTTCTTTTCTTTCCTTCCTTCCTTCCTTCCTTCCTTTCCTTCCTTTCCTTCCTTCCTTCCTTCCTTCCTTCCTTCCTTCCTTCCTTCCTTCTTTAATGCTTAGTTCATCAATCCACCAAATGCCAAAATTTAAAATCTCCAGAGGAGATACCATCACATTTATGAATTGCATATATTATTATTATTTGGTCTTTTTGTGTTGAGTCACTTGCTTTCCTTCCTTCCTTCCTTCCTTCCTTCCTTCCTTCCTTCCTTCCTTCCTTCCTTCCTTTTCTTCCTTCCTTCCTCCCTTCCTTTCCTTTCACGTCCCTTCCTTGTCTTCAATTAGCAAGAAATATCATCATGACTGCTTCTCTCACCCAAAGTTCTATGTCTCATCACTCTCCCAAAACTACTTTTTCAGATTCACACCGTAAGCTCCTATTTATCAAATCCAAACTCTTGTCTTATAATCACCATACTCCTCTCTAGAGTTGAGAGATTTCTTTCTTCTTGAACTTCATATGTCTTCATTTTCCTAAAACCGTATATTTCTGGTTTCCTTTTTGTACTGTCTTTTTCTGCTTTCCTGTCTGTCTCTTAAAAGTGTATGCTCAGGAATTAATTCCGAAGCCAGGTACAACAGAGTCATCAGTGGAAACTTCAAAACAATACAGTAATTTGATTTCATCATCTAGTTTCTCTTTGTTTCTCCTTTCTACAGTTTTACTCCTTTTCCTTCATTGTTAGCCACTGACACAATCAAAGGGCTAAAACCGAGAACACCACCAGTACTGGATTATGCGATGTCAATTTATTCAACTAGCAATAGTCTTCTAGGGATGAATTCCTCCTTCGGAGAAAACAGATTCCAGGACTTAATTCTGACTTCATCAGTAACATTTAATTTTGAGTTCTGTGGACTACACACATGAGTACTGACTGAGATAAATAGATACCTTGTTAAAATATGTTTCCCAATGATATGATGGTTAATCCAGTCAACTGTATTGGCCTGTGAACCACCTAAGAGATGAGGGAAGGACCTTTCTGTGTGTGTCTGGAGGGCCAGGCTGACCTGACCTTGAGGATGATCTCTGAGCCCTTGCCCATTCCTTTCTGGTGTCTTCATTTCTCTCATCTTCTGGCAATTAGAAGTTGAACCACTTTCCTCTACCCTGGCCCACTACCATGACACTTCCGCTTTGTACTCAATTAACCATGGGCTGAAACCTCTACAAAAAGAGTGAATCCTTCTTCCTTTATGTCATGTATGTCAGGCATGGAAGTCTAACTAATACAGATGTGCAGGAATTTAAACACAGAAAATAGTAAATGTCTTTTAACCATAAAGAGAATTTTTTCCTGATAGGTACTGGAAACTAAATCAGGAGTGCTCTACAACTGAGCTCTCAACTATATTCCTAATCTCTTGTGTTGTTGTTGTAGTTGTTGCTGTTTTCAGTTTGAAACAGGCTGTCAATTAGCTTCTTGTGCTAGTCTCAAATTTGCAGTCATCCTGTCTCAGCCTTCTGAGTAACAGATTATAAGCATGTGCCATCATATTCAGCACATAAAGTCATTTTTATGTACAGTAAAATATGATATATTTGAGCAAGTTGAGTGTTGAACAACACAATATTACAAGTGACAAATTGTAGAAATGTTCACAACATATAAAAGTCACAAGTGGTTTATATTTTTAACATATAAAGCACTCATCTAAATCAGTAGAAAGATATTCTTTCACTAAATAAATATTTATTAATCAACAGTCTATCTATGACAATCACTGTTAGGACAAATAAAATAAATTATATGTAAAAGAGGAAAAGTATGAAACATCTATTGACCAGGTAAATGCTAACTAACACACATTCATTCTTTCCAAAAGTGCCTCTATCTTTTATTCTACTTAGTGAATCTTTGTGGATTCAAGAAAAAGTACAAATGCTTTAGTTAAAAGTTAGAGTTATTCTTTGGCTGAATTTCTCAATTTTGACTTTGGATTGGTATCAATATCATATTACTGAATACTATCAACACAGAACTATTACTTTACCAAATTGTGCTAAAAGACAGTAGTAACAAAACAATCATTACAACTCATTAAGTGTTATTATGGCTCAAGTCTCACTCAGAATGCTTCATCTATATCATCATATGTAGGATTCATCAGTTACCTATCAGTTAAAAGTATTATTGATCCTATTTTATAGACGGTGAAAATTGGGTCCCAAGAAGTTAAGTACGTCTCGTACTTTACATGATTTGTTCTAGAGACACATCCATCCAGGCCTACTAGACTCCAAAACTATGCTTCTCTTCTGACTCCTTCACTGATTTTTTAATTCTAGTCTCAAGGACGAACTCAGATAATGTACATTTGTTATATTTAAATAAGCCTCCAAACATTTCTTCTTTATAAGATTACATTGTTTTAATGGGAAAAATTTAAAGTCAACAATATAGTTCATACCTACTGAAAAAGACTTTTACATAAAATACAGACATTAGTTGAATATGAGTATTATAAAGCTCTTATGTGTTCTTGTAAATATGATAATTAACAAATACCCTTAAGACTTGCATAGGGAATATTCTTGTGGGAAAACTGGCAGGTTTTCCTCTATGCACTCTCTGGCTACATTTACAGAATTATTATTTGGTAAGACGCATAGGAACACTCTACAGTGTAGGATACAGAAGCCCTCTATGTAACACATTCATGTATAAAATATTTATAATTTTTAAACAGAAGAACAGCTGTGTGTATAAGAATAAGGCTTGTACAAAAAAGTAGTCTATGTCCCTCTAGAAATAGGATTTATGGTAAAATAGACCCGTGAAATGCATTTAAGTGGATCAAAATGTTGTGTAGTGTGGATTACTCAGCTTTCTTGCTGCTGGGACAAAGTATCTGACACTACAGTGTAAAGGAGGAGAGGTTTAATTGTTTCACTGTTTCAAAGGTTTACGTCCATGGCTTGCTGGCTCCAAGGCACAAGTGGCATGGCAGAATGGGTTGGCAGAGAATAGGTGCTCGATCCACGGCAACAGAAAGCAGAGAAAGAAGAAGGGGCCAGGGACAGTCAAGTATCCTTCCCTTTCACGTACCCTGTGAACTGTCTCCTCAAACAGGCTGATCTCCTCAAAGCACATTAGATGTGCACTCAACAACAGGTGAATCCACGAATAAATATAATATCCTATGATCCCATCAACTTCCAAATGCTTCACTTCTGAGCACACAAGACATTGTGGGAAACTTTTAGAGCTGAATAATATCATAGTCAAAACAATTTCAAACTTGTACTTCCCATAAAGCTTTAAACTATGTCTAATAGCCTGCCTCTTGTTAGCTCTGTGATGCTGTGAATAAAGCCACAGGATAGAGCCTCCATGCCAGACATCTCCGATTCCCAAGTACCATTTTCCACATTAAAACAAAACAAAACAAAACAAAACAAAACAAAACAAAACAAAACACACTGTGTCAATTCTGTTTATCAGAATAAAAGATAAAGTAGGCTCTTAAACTGTCTAAATATTCATTCTGTATGGACTGGGGAAATAGAATATTTTCTGGTGATTTCGAAACATGGCAAGCACCATTTCTGCTCTTCCCATTGAGATGTGATTTGTATGTCCCTTCTTAAATCTCAGTGGGATATCATCAATAGAATATAAACAAGCAAACTGTTTTTTCCAAGGCTGGGTCACAGAAAACCACAGGGCTACCTTTTAGTTTGTTGAAAAATTTCCTCTTGGAGGCCTGAGCTGCCATGCTAGATGCCCAAGATAAGGAAGTGGAGGATACCTTAAGAGAATGTCTGTCATGTAAAGCCTTTCCAATCAAACCAGACTAAACTATCATCTCAGCCCAGGCACCATCAAGTGAAGCCTCCTGCAGACTCCAATCCCCTCACTGATTGAATTAGTCCTATCATTTGTATGTTCTACTGTTCCAGCACTATGGAGCAGAAACAAAACACCTCACTGTAGCCTGTGTGGCTTTTTGAATGTAAGATCTATAAAAATAATAAAACTATTGCATAGACATATTTGAAATAGTATAACTCATTTGATATAACTAGAACATCTCAAAGTAGAAAATGTTGCAAATAAAGAAAAGAAGTAACAATATAGTAATCTGGAATATTACCATATAATAATATTATATACTTGTGGTTTTCATATACACATACAAATATACATATTCGTATTACTAGGTACAGCACAGTAACGGCACAGTAAATCAAACCAACCTGATGACCACTTCCTACAATTGGACATGTTTCTTGACCTCTTAACTTGCTGACTTGTTGGTTTGTATCTGTAAAATGAAAGTAAAATTAAAATACCATGGGAATTCTGTGAAGATGAAATTAAATAAAGCTGCAATTTATTTTTAAAATATTTTATGTATTTTTATTTTAAGGGGACTAAATAAACAATAAAATGAAACAGAACAGTGTTAAAGCAGTAGGAAATCTACAGTAGTTACTATATTGCACAGTGTTATCCTCCAAATACTTGCTCAGACTACCGATTTTAGGCTGGCTCATAGGCAGGGGTTTGGGATTCTTTCTGGTTCTCCTCGGTTTGCACTCCAGCTGGTTCACAGGCAGGAGCATAGCTGCCTTCCTCGTTCTTTCTGGCCTGTGTTGAGGCTGGTTCACAGGCAGGGTCCCAGCTGCCTTCTTGGTTCTCCCCAGTTGACGCTTGAGTCAATGCTGCAATTAATTGATCCTAGTAGTTGACACATAATTTTTATAATCAGTTATTATGTATATAATGTATTACATCTTATCTAAAGTTAAGAAATCCCATTTTTCATTTTTTTATAAGACGCTGAGCATTTCTCCAGGTGTGGAAGACATAGATGTATGACCCTGGCATCCCTGGCCAGCTGACCTCAGCCAGCGATTTCAAGAGCCACTGAGCATGACAGCCATAATCACTCTTTAAATAAGAGTTGCAGCCTGTCAGTGACCAAGCAAGGTCAGAAAGAACCTGAGTAGCACTCCTCTACAAAACAAATTTGCTCTGGAGCTCCCCAATAGACAGATTTTATCAAGTCTGCAGGGGGGTCTGACAGCCTCTCTCCATCAATCATCCTCTTCCCTTCTGTCTTTCAAAGGTGTCACTTTCAAATAATTCTCTTCAGAGTCTGTCAGTGAATTGAAATGGCATTCCATATCGTGTGTTTCTAAAATGTGTTTCTACATTTAAATTGAGCCCAAAGTGGTATTTGCACCTAGTTTTACTGATTTTGAATATTGTGCTTTTCTTTTTGCTTTTTAATTTTCTAAAGAAAAGAAATTTATTTAAGTTGTACATAATGGTGCAAGGATGTAATGCCACAGTCAGCCTAGCTCGTGGAAGATAGCATCACAAGGCGGGGGCAGGTGGGAGAGGGAAAGATCGCATTGTGGGCGAGGAAAGAGTGCAATGTAGGGGAGGAGCCAGTAATAATTCCCCACTAGGCACCACCTGTTAAAGGTGCTACACCTCTTCACCTCATCCAAGGTTTCAACAAGGGACCAAGGTTTCAGTATCTTGGATGTAGTTTGCTCTTCAAACTACATCCAATCATGGCAGGACTTGTCATGAGCGAGCAGTTTAAGCATTTAACTGTTAGAGCACTTTAGCGGTATCTTCACTAGTATGAATAATCCAAGATTTATTCCACAAAACAGCAGCTTTTTTTCCATCCTGTATGAACTATTGTTTTTATTAACTACCAAGCACTCACTTATTGTCGAGCCCTATACACACTCTGATTAATACTCCTCCCAAACTTTCTTTTCTTTTATAGAAAAAAAGTTAAATTTCATAATGAGATGATAGATTAATATAAAAAGATGTGATACAAAGGAGTACTACTCAGCCACAAAGAAGGATAAGCTTGAAATTTTTATAGGTAAATGAATGCAGCTCGAGACTATAGTCATAAATGAAATAAATCAATATGATGTATAAACATCATCTTGTCTCTCTGGTGCAGGAAATTAAAAGAGTAAATAAGGTCTAAAGTGTGAAATAGATATTGTGAAATGGGAAAATATTGTTAAAAAGGAAGGAGGAATTAGGATGGGGAAGGGAAAAGGGAGAAAAAATGCAAGTTAGTTATGCCATTAGTGTTTCTGAGTTGATGGAAAAGGAATGTTTGTGCCAATATTGACTGGAGAATATTTTATTCCCATATCTTGTACTCTGAGTAACTACTGTGCTTTTCTTAATATACTACATTATTTCAACATGATGCAATTATTTGCCTTGCATGCTTATGCTTTTGCCATGTACTCCTCAGCTATAAAAATTGGAGGGTTGTCTAGTACCTTTAACATCTCTAAAGTTGTAGTAGAGATCAAATAGCACATTATAGATGCAAAGGACTGTAAACTGAAGAGCCTTTCAGGAAATGTTTACACTTTTATTGAATATATCACTCCTCAGATTGATTTACCTTTATAAGAATATTCACATTATGTCTCAAATTTATTCTTCCAAAGAGATATTGAATCTGAAATACCTCAATTTCCTCATCTTTGAGATTTCAAAGTTAGGATAGATTGTTTTGCAAAATACACTATCTACTTCTGAATTTTCCATATGTGTCACATCAGTGACAGCAGAACTGAACTTGGCATGGAGACAAAATTAAGTTTCTGGGTGTGAGAATGGAAATATATAAATATATACTTTATGTTGGATTACTCAAAGTGGTTTAATTCTTTGTTAATCTAATTTATATAACATAACAATTGTTGCAGTTTGTTTTCATTGAGAAAAAAGAAAAAAAGCATTATTTTAGTTTTCAAAGTATATTATGGCTTCTTCTAGGACATGATACTATATAAGGATTTAGCAGGAAATGGACTGTATTTAGTTCCAGGCATTAAAATTTAATGGACTAGAGCTGCTTTGTGTGGTATATATATTCTCAATGAAAGGATCTATTCATCAGTTACAAAAACAAACAGAAAACGCCCAGGAAGGTGCAGACCTATTCAACTCTTAAGGAAGAAGTTCTGATTTTATTTTTACAAAAGATGCCAGTTTTTAAGGATTGCATTGTGATAAAAATAACTTCCTTGAAATCTTGAAAACAGAAAAAAAAGAGAGGAACATATCTTGGATTGAGTACCTACATTCTTTTCAGGGTAATGACTCAAAATTTGCATTTGACCTATTTTTTTCTCTGTACTTCTGATGACCCTCGTTTTGCTCTCTGGTTTTCTATAATCTCTCGCTCCTGGTGGGCAGTTCCAAATGATGCTTGCATATACTGAAGTCTTTTTATGCGACAGTGGTTACTCAGGGAGAAGTTCTTCAGAATCTCTGGGGTATGGAAAGAATGTACATTCGTGGTGTTTGAAAAAAATACTGGCCATTATTATGCCCTTAATTTGTCTTGACTATCAGCATATTATTTATTTTAAGATATGAAAAGCATGTAAGCAGAATACACATTTTTATGTTAGCCAAATAACTTTAAAAAGTTTTACCAGTGCTGCTGCAGAAATCTGCCCATGGCCTGCCCCTTCCCCAAATACTGTTCAATTCTTGGCTGTCTTCGGAAAGTAATCAGTATTTATTGCTTCAATTTTCGTGCCTCCACTTATTGGTGACTCACTTTTGTAACTTTTACCCCCAAAAATTCAGTAAAGTAGACTTAAAGAGCCTGATAATTTTCTAATTTCCAACCTAATGATTAAAATAGGATATTATCTTGTCTAATATGGTTTTCTTCTTTGTAGTTACCACGGCTTTCTAACTGCACTCATTCTTTTGTGCAACTCATAGTTATTATTGGACTTCGACCAGGCCAGGATAAGAAAATATGTAATTTAATTCAGATTCTGAAGTTATGATGCTTATTATATCATAGATGATGAATAGGTCACAAGGGAGAATAGATGTATATCACTTATCTTATAGAGTGTTTATAAATAAAAATGTGAATTAGTAACAAAAATTTAGTATCACATAATTTATGATTCTCTGAAATTTGAGGCAAATTAATTTACAGTCTTACATAAAAATGTTTATCTGCAGCTAGGTTGATTCCTCCCTTCACATGGTAGCTCTCTGACTTACTGCAGCTTCTAGCATGTCCTCTTGTATACTGAACATATTGTGCGACATGTTGTCTTATTTATTTATTTATTTATTTAATTTACCTAGTCTGTTTTTTTCCCCCTAAAGACACATGAGGTTGTGACTGCTAATTTAGAGGAAGATATTTAACCCAGGAAGAAAATATAGTATAAGTAGCAGACACAGTATAATTTAAGTATGAGATATTTAAGTACTAAAAATAGTACCGTAGAGAAACACTCAACCCAAATATAGGAAAAGTCAGACAAGTTGTTTTTTTTCTTTTTTTTCAGGAAACAGTGCTACATCATGCAAGATTTGAAGGATAAATTAGTATTTTCAGTTAACACCTTATTAGTTTTGCATTGAGAACATGTTAATTTTGAAAGAAATTATGGAACATTTACTTACTAAGAACTGTGATATATATATATTTCTAATTTGTGACCATAAATATTTTATACTTTCTTAAAGTAGAGACACAGTATTAAACAGTATTTAAAAATTACCATGAACTAAAGAGGATAGTTAAGTATGCACAAAATGAGATTTTCTTTTTAGAAGATTTATTTTTCTTCTTCAAAGACATTACTACTCTCTTCACAAATTCCCATTTGGGAAATATGCAGCTTTTAATCAAGAAATTTTATTTGTACAAATATTTAAAAAGCAACTTGGATTTTAAAAAATCAGTTTAAGTTAATGATTCTTTTAATCTCTGCTCTAAATCAGTGGTTCTCAACAAAAGGTGATTTTACTTCCCAGGGGCAATGTCTAGTTTTGGTTATTGTAATTGGGAATAAGGGTAATGGCTACTGCTATTTATAGAAAAGAGCATAGAGCTGTTGCTAAACAGTTTATAACACATAAAATAGTCACCCACCACAACAGTAAACATCATCCCACCCAAAATATCAGTAGTGGCAAGGCTGAAGAACCTTGGGAAAAATAACCGGGCAGTTTGAAGCTGTGAAACACTTGTTCTAGGTCTTGGATTTTAAGATAGCTGAAAAAAACTATTTCAACTTTTCAATCAAATACCTTTGTAAAAAACGAAAAAGGAAATCAGAAAGAATACAATGATAGGCTGCGCTCTGTAGAGAAAGAACTAGAGAACGCTTAGATCTAGAGAGCCAGCCAGATAACGATTTGAATTAGATTTTTCCCCTACCATGATTCTGCCAGTTGGAATAAATACATAAAATGACTTTTTCTGAATGATTGGAATGAGGTCTTGCTGCATAATGGAATAAATGACCATCTCTTCCAATATATGCTTTCAGCATTGAAACGCTAAAGAAAAAGTTGACAAATCAAAATGCTGCTTTTAATTCAAAGAAATTCCATTAAATGGCTTAGCCATGTATAGGGTGAGACGTATGAGTCAGGTTAAACTGGATGATCTAATAGACTTCTGTTCATTAGTATTCTCATGTGAGATCTTCTAAGCTTTCGAAGAAGTCTCATTTTTTCCCTCGTAAATGCTTGTGTCTCACTCTGGGAGTTAACATAACTGGAGGTGTAACAAATAAATATCTGTAATACTAAAGACCGAAGGGCTCAGAGTAACGTCTCACTTTTTTTTTATTTTCTAATTTTAGTACGTGGAGATACGTGATAGTTTATGCAAACCAAATTCATTGAATTTATATGTTTAAATACCTAACTTTAAATACTTTGACACTTACAAAACTGGTAGGAATCTTTAAAGAATTCCTGTGAAAAAAATACACATATACATTATTAATACAAGAAGTAGCAAATATTCCCTGATTTTTTAAGCCAAATTTGCACTCTAAACATATGAAATAAATTCATCAAAACATTTGGGTCAGGCTGGGGATTTAGCTCAGCAGCATAAGCTCCTGCCTGGCAAGTGTGAGATCATGAGTTCGATCCCCAGTACCAAAAAACAAAAAAACAAAAAAACAAAAGAACCCCAAAACAAACAACAACAACAACAAAAACCATTTGGGTCTTATCAAAAACTATTTGAAATATGGACTTATTTCCAAAAAGCATACTTTGTGTAAGCTATTTATTAATGATGATTTTTGTTCAAATATAGTATTTCTAATACATGCATTTTGGTGTTAATTTTATGCATGAGCACACTCTTAATCAGTTTATCTAAGTATAGAGCCCATTGCTTGGTATTACTAAGATTACTTACCCTACCCCTTCACAGCGCAATAATCCAGGAGAAATGACACACTTTTTTTTGTTTTCCTGTGACAACAGCTGATATAATTACTCTCCAATCAATATTTTTTTAAATTCAAATTCAACAATAATTTTTGTTCATTTAAATTTGTATTTGCTATATGCTATCTATTTTGCTAAGTTGCAAATGTTTATTCTTTTTAAAACTCTAAATTACCCACAAAGTAATTTGATTTATTCTGCTTCACAGATGAGACAATCGAGGGTTGAGGAAAAGTATCATCTACACAGATGTAGGTCTCAGAATTAAAATTTGAATATAAATACTTTAGCTTCTAAGTTGACAGTCTTTTTATAAATACATAATATTAATACATTTCAAGTATTTGAGTGTATACATGCATCTTACTTAATTTCTAGTAGTGCTCATTAATCATTATAGGTTCTGTATCTGAAAAATCCAGAAAAATATAATATTCAAAGTTCACAGAGCAGGATGTGAAATATGCAAACAAACAAATAATTGTAAGTATTATAAGAAAAGATAAAGTAAACTTGCAGTTTTTGGAAACCAAAATTGAGCATGATAAAATATTTTTGGGAATTCAAGATGGCTTAAGACGTTTCAGTTTATTTTGGCTTCTGGTAAGTAATAATTTTGTATCAGAAAAAGAAATGAAACCTGTTTTAGCCAACGACATTATAAGAACAAAAACAGAGAAGTGTAAAACTGCTTGGCTTAAGTAACAAATATAAAGCTACTCTTCAAACTGTAGCCTAAAAACACTCAAATTAAACTAGATTTCTTTTTTATAAAAAAAGTACATTTTGCTTCTGCTGGTTAACTTCATATGTCAGCTTCACTGAACTAGGATTCCTGGCGGTGCCTGTGAGGCTGTTTCTGAAAGGTCTTGGCATTTGCATTGGTAGAAAGTATGAAGGCATCACCTTTCCCCCTGTAGACAGCCTTACCCCTCTGCTGTGGGAGTATAGATTTGCTTCTATTTGAGCAGGGACATCTATCTTCTGCCAACTGCTATGTTTAAATTGACTCTTTAATCCTGATGTGGGTTGTACGACCTGAAGAGTGATCCACAGTATGTATTTCAGACTGCTTGCATCAAATTTGTCTAAATTCTCTGTTAAAAATGTAGATTTCCAGCATACTGTACATGTGCCAAATTATATTGGCAAGAGAGAAAATTATCTATTTTAAATAGTCACCACCTAATTATGTACATTAAATTGAAAACTATTAGGGAGGAAAAATTCTAGAAAAAAAAGAGTTTCAAACATGTTTTCAGTAAAATTATGCATTAAGAGATTTTCAATTTCTTATTAAGAATTTGGATGTTGATATAGAGGTAATGGATAAATAGAATGTTTTAAACAAAGAATTCACAGAGACAAAATAGATTTGTGTCTTAACATAGATCATTTTAGAAACAGTGTGAAAAATATACAAGGGCATAACAGAAAGTCTTGAATGGACTGTTTTACTGGCAAGTAAACTACAAAATGGAACTAAGTATAAGATGCACTGTTTGTAGGGGCTGAAGAACATGAACAAAGAACTGTGATCTTTAGGAAGGATACAAAGTGGGTTCCACAGTATACAATAATTGCCTTGAGTTTCCACCTGAATACTCTCCTGACACAGCAAAAGATGAAAGAAAGGGCAGCCTCACCCAGCTAAGTGCAAAGATGGCAATTCCGGTAACATGGAATGGTAATGATTTGCAGTTCAGGGTAACTGAGAAGGAAAAGTTTCATAGAGAGGACTCTGGACATCTCCATGGAGATTGACAATAGCCCATTGTGTTGGCATAGCCCATAGCTTTGGCACAGAAAGACTGTGAAATCTAGGAAAGGTCATGTAATTTACAGCTCAAAGGTAAGTGCTGATAGGGGTACTGGGAGATTTGTGGGTTCCAGTTAACCAAAATAGAGAGACTCTATTAAGTAGTTTGTCAGTTCAAATGAGTCACTACAAAGCTGTATCTTAGGAATAGTAAGGACTATATTCAAAAGAGAGGAACATAAATACAGCAAGAGGACAAGTTTAAAACAAAAGGAACATCAAATAGAAAGTGACTACATCAAATGTATACATCAAAAATGTACATGCATGCCAGAACTCAAACCAAACTAAGTAAATAACACTTGAAGAAAAATGACACAGTCCATTTGTCTAACGTGAAAAAAAACTAATAGATAGATGAAGAAACAGCAAGACAATTTGGTTTGAAGCTGACAGAGAAAGCATTCAAAAGAAAAAATCCCGATCTTGTCCATGTGTTGAGAGCAATGGGGTGTTTAAGGTGATCACTGATAATAGTTTCTACAACAAAGGGAAAGATAGAGGAAGAGTGGGAGGAGCTGACTGCAAAATGGCAGGGGGGCTTCTAAGTATGACAGAAATATCATGGCATGATTGGGGCATGGGTGACTATACACATTGCCAAATGTTATTAACTGCCCACTTAAAATTGTGAATTTTATCATGTAGATAAAAATTTAAACCCTATAAAAAATCCAGTGAGCAAAACTGAAACAAAAAAATTTAGGGCTAGCACCTGAGTGGTGTTAAAAACACTAAACGTCTGATCCCTTCTTGCTAAAGACAGAAAAGACACTGCAATTACCGAAAAGTACTCAGGCATATGAGGTAGGCATAGCAGTATAGGGTGTACAGTTTAAAGAGCTATTGATGTGCCTAGCAACCAGCTCCAGCTCTAGATGGGCAGGAATGCTGACAAGATGAGAAAATAAAGAAAAGACTAAAGAATGGGCAGGAATGCTGACAAGATGAGAAAATAAAGAAAAGACTAAAGCTGGGGTCAGGTGGAGCCCTTTCTTTCCTGATAGGAGAGAAGGGACTGTTCAACTACCATAGCGTGTGTATTTATACACTCAGGAGAATGATGTCAATTTCAACCCCGCTGCCTAGCAACTCATTTACCTGGCTAGCCTGGGCTCCCTGCCTTCTTGGAGCTGGAACAGCTTGTTTAGGTGGCTTGTTTCTGGTTCTCTGGGTTTTCAGGGCTGGCCTTGCTTGAGCCCCACACATTTATCAATCTCTGGCTTCAATGGCTCCCTACAGATGTGACCAACAAAAATATATCAGATTTACATTATTCATTTTGACTGTTACGAACAAAATACAGTTTAATTGGAATTATTTAAAAATGTTTAAACATCTGCTTTATAGGCATCAAAAATATTAAGATCTAGAAAGCAAAAAATAGACTCAGAAGCTTTTTCATGTTAAATGAAATCAAATACATAAGAACATTATGCATAATTCTGAATTGAATGCAAGATTAGAAAATAAGCTATGCATCATACAATTCATCAAATATTAATTTAGAAGTTAAACTATAGTAGTATCACCTAGTTGCTAAATTTTCTGTTTATATAATTCCATTAGAGTTATACAAGTGAATTGCCTTGATTTTAGGAATTAAAGATTAAAGTGCTTAGCACTAACAAGGCCTTCAATTTATGTTCAGATGGCTCATGAAATAAAATGGGATGAAAATGAGACAACATGTAAACAATCTGAGAAACTAGATTAATAACATATAACACTCCCATAGAGGTCTTACATGCTCTAAAAATTTTAAATACACTCTCACTAGAAAATTATGCGGAGGGGAATTAGAGTCCAAAATGAATTAGATACTCATTGCAGTTGATAAGCCATAGAGTAGTTACAAGTATGTTCAATGTGCTGGCAGTCTGAACAGCTACTTTATATTGCTTTTGCATTTGAAGTGGAGTGGCAAATTTAAATTTTTTTGTATTTTAAGGAAAAAGAAAAGTAATCAAGCATTTTGTCAATGCTTTTAAGACTGTTTTCCTGCTTACTTTCCTTAGAATCTACATTCATTTCAATTTGCTATGAAAATGTTATAGGGCATGTACCCTCCTGTAAAATGCAAAACATAAGAAACTGAGCAAAGAGAGTTCTAAAAATAGAAATTTCATTTTGATAAACAGAGGTGGAAGAAACCTGTTCTCTAAAGACTGCAGCACTAAATCATTCAGAATGCATCTGTGTGTTCTATTATGCTAGAGTTTAGCAAAATGAACTAATACAGAAAGTATCTCCCTGACCCAAAATTCACAGTTTCACATAAAGCCTTGGCTATCTGTCTGTCACCAGCTTTGTTTGGGAGAAAAGCCGCACTGGATGGATTTCCTATACATGAAACTCAGTCTCCATGTGAGTTTAGCAGAATGGTTAGCAGTTATTAAAGACAATTTACCACTTTACTGTGGCCTTCTCTTAGAACCAGAATGTGTAGGCATTGATTGGGAGATCAGCTTTGAAGTATTTGCACTATGAGTTACAGGAATATGTGAATCTGAATCATGGGGAAATGTAGTTCTCTGGGAAAAAAGAACAATAAGAAACTCACTGGGTTTGGGGAAGAATGTGGTTCAGGGGGAGACTGACACAGCCAGTTAGTCTCCCCAACACACCTGCACACACAAAAGTGAAGTAAAACAGTCACAGACTCATAGGAAATTAAAGAAGAACAAAGTATACAATGTGACGATGAGAGTCTGGGAATTACAAATCAACTGTATTAGATTCTAATCCTTATTCTAATATTATTAGATATCTAAATTTAATCTTCCATTTCTTCTTCTGTGAAGTAATCTCTAAAGTGTGTCTCATAAAGTTATTTTAATAACTACAAGCCATAGTATTTATTAAATTCAGTCTGATATTTAGCTTATGAGAAGTACAGAATAAGAATAAACTGTTACAATTAAAGAATAGATTGATTCCATATAATTCATGTTGTATAAATAAACTATAAAGATAAAGTATAATAAATTCTAAAGTATGAATAAATTATAAATAATTTACAAATTATATAGATGTAAGACAATGTCAATGGTCAGTTCCAACACAGACTATCCTAGTTATTCCAATCCACTTTTATGCTTATTTATTTTTTTACCCAATACTTAAATTTGGTTTAAGAACCAACGGCCCATAAAAAGAAACAACTGAAGCAAAGGTAGAAATAAAAAAGGGATAATGACGAGATCTTCAAGAATATTTCGAGAAGAACTTTCAAAAGAATGTAGCTTGTCACCCTCAGACAAGCCTCAGCCCGCAATATATGGACTGGTGTGCAGGAGAGGAACTCTGGTGAGACGCAATTGGCTTTGTTGTAAATGTTGGCTAATCACCAGCCAACCACATAACCTGGTGATAATAATCATATTTAAAGAGTTCTTGTGAGAATTAACACAAAAAGATTAAGCAGTCACGTTTTGGCCTCCAGCATCCACCGAAAGAAAGTGTAAAGATACATACCATCCTTAATTCTCCCAGAGGACTGAGGCAAATGGCAGCCTCACACCTTGTAAACTGCTAGATGCAACACCATAAATGTGTGTCTAGTCAGTGGAGAGGGGCGGAGTCCTCTTAACATAAGGGTTTAAATATGTGACTTGTTGCTTAAGAGAGAAAAATAAAGGCTAAACTCTGGAAGTGACCTAAGCAATTTTAGCGTCTATGACTTAAAAATAAATACTGAACAGATGTATATAATTGCTAGGCTGTTGTTCACAAACCATGTGTAAAATTTTTTATTAATTGACAGATTCATTTTAGAAATTACCATTTCTATTACATTTGTAAAACTTTATAATAATGCTAGGCATTTCAGTGCACTAATGTTACTTTTTATTTAGTTATTTCATCATTGGTGCATAAAATATAAAATCATGAGTGAATTCATTTTAATATCTTATTGAAATTTTTTAGATCAAAATGCAGTCATACAGGATTTCTCAGGATGCTAGCAATAGATCTTGTGAGGTCAACGAAATATGGAAAGTATGGAGAGGTTTGGGTTAGCATGTTTACATCAGGGAGAGATAACTTATTTAATAGATTTTGTTTAATTTTTGTGTAAGGAATGGTTAAGGGATACAGTTACAGTAGATACCCATGCATTGCTATTCTATTTATTTTTTAAAGCTGAGTTCAAAGAATTTAGTTCAAATTAACAAAATAAATGCTCAATATTCATTTGTCAGTTCAATACATTTATTGAGGAGCTATTATATCCTATACACCATAGTAAATGCACAGGAAAAATTAAAAAAGAAACAAAATAAGAAAGAAGCCAAATTTAACTCTTGTCACTCTGACCAATGTTCACTTTTAGATTTGTTCTTTGGCATTTATCACTTTCCTTATACTCCTGCTGCCTATCATTTAGCAACTACTTGATGACATTTCGGAGGATTCTTTAAGGGCTTCTTGAATTAACCTAATCCCTGACTGGCAAATCCAATACTGAAAAGTGGTTATTGATTTTCAAACAAACTAAATACTCAGTTTAAAATAGGAGCACAGTGAAACAAATTCAGAGCTGTATTGATGGGAATATGTGCTTGGAAATTACTGCATCCAGTGAAGTTTACTAGAGTTGGAGGGGGCAAAGACAAAATGAAAAGTGAATCTATTAAATCAAATCACTCATCACACATGGATACATATGCACATACTTACCTATAAGCACAAGCATATACATCTTCAATTTTAAAAGTATAAAGTTTCAATTACTGCCTTCCGCAAATGCAATATAAATGCAGTAGTGTAGTCCACTTTCAGTGAGGTAATTTAAGTTGACTTTACTGAGGGATTCATCAGAGCTGTGAAAATGTGTTTCAGATGATCACAAATCCATATACTGGCATACTTTCATTTGAAAATTAAGAGATTTGGTTAGTATAAATTTAGAAATATATTTTTGTAGAATTCTGCTGTACCTAGAGTTTTGAAACCTCTTTCTTTACAATTAAAATGGAGAGAAAATGATGTTAAAAGTTCAAGAGATCAAGGTTTCATATGCAGTTTCTGTTTCCTATGTATGATTTGAACTTTCCAGGGTAACTTGGTGAATAAAAATTACATATAATTAGGAAACAAAAACATATAAAAATAAGTTCATTTGTCTCACATTCAAATTTTTTTTGCATTATATATGTGAAAACAAATTTTAAATGAGAGAGGGAGAGAAAAAGAGAGAAGAAAAGAGTAATACTGTGTGTGTTTGACAAGAGATTATAGAAAGGCATATAACCCAGATGTATGACAACTTCTGCCTGGAGCAAAGTTTTCTTGTACTCTGACTAGGTCAGATTTCATAGATAAGGAAGGTCTAAACCCTGGAAATGTACTGTGATACAGTCCCAGGTGAGAAGAGGAGAGATTGAATTAATGAATTCTTTGCCTTTGTCTGAACAAAGAACGTTGCCCCAGGAGGGCCCTAGAGAGCTACAGGTAGCTTTTTAGAAAGAATGTTCAGCGAACATTCTCAACCTCTTCAGGTCCTTGGTACTCCCAGGGTGTTTTTCAGTAGAAATGAGATCTTATCCTTGGCCTCTCAGGTCAATTTCAAGCTGCCTCCTACCTATTTAAATCTCCAGCAGCTTTCGAGAGAGAGCGTGGTCTTTGGTGAGTGCGCCAAGGACTCATATCATTTGTAAAGTACTGACACTTGAAAGGTACTATAAATTCAGAACATTATCATCAAGGCACCCCGTCAAGAACATCAAAAGCTATTGGAATTTGAAAATAGAAAAGGAAAAAAAGGGCTATTCTCCAGAGCGCAGCTAAAAAAGAGAAATTCTTTAAATCTGGAGACATTGAAAGACCTCGGTAAAATTTTTAAATTAGCAATGGGAAGTTCAGTGGTTATTTTTATAGACAAGGGAGTATTTCTCCTGTGCTTGCTGCTTCCATGTTCAACTTTCCAACAGCAAAGTTCATACAGACGCTTACTCACATTGAAAAACACACATAGACTTGTTTTTGGAAGGGTGTTCAGAAATGCTGATAATATGTTGTAAGATAGACGTCTGTGAAGCCTATCACTTCTGTCATCATTTTCCTACCTCCAGGAATGTTTTCAACAAGCTATATCTGATGAAAAGGCTATTGTTTCAAAGGTCTATTTAGAAATATCTTAATAGTAAGTGGCATAGCCACTACATTATGTGGTTTGTACAATAATGTCACAAAATAACGTGGTTCTGCCTCATGTGTGATCTTTGCCCTAGCCAGGTTCCTGTACCCTCTGGACTACCTGTAATATACATGGTTTAGATGTAATTAATGGAGGTAGTACTTAGCAAAGGGCACTTTGGTTCCCACAATGGAAAAGCACTCAGTTTGCAGAAGCCTGTGGTTATGCCTTTGAATAATACAGCTATTCTGTGGATCTGAACTCTGCTCCTCAAACTAGGTAGACTAGTTCTTCCTCTTAACGCTTGTAGGAAACTGGTGCTTATAAATCCAAGGGGAAAGGAAACTAGCAACTGAAGATGCTGAAGGACAATGGTTGAGAAGCTCTGTGCTGCTTTGACCCTTGTTTCTTGGTTCTTCCATTCTTCCTTAAATGGAACACAAACTAAGATCACAACACAGATAACAAAGTGTTGTAGTGAGGAGGAAAAAAGGTGTCTGAAAACATAAAAAGCTGTATAAAGCTGCAGCCTAAAAATGAAAACAGGGAAGGATGTGCTTTCTTTCCAGCCCAGGGAAGGATGGGCTAACCATGATGAAATTAATGGCAAATGCTGAAAAGAGAAACCTTTGGAGAATCTGTGTAGCAAAACACTCCAGAAGAAGTTAGTTTTCAAATTCTATTTCCAATATAATGTAGCAATACCCGCTATGTTTTGGTGTTTTCAGAGTAAAAATAATAATACTCTCATTACCTTAGGTAACAGTTAAAAGATTGTTCCTATAGTTACACTTGGACTCAAATCCTTTTGTAATTCTTCCTTTTAAGTAGTTTTTCTCCTGTTTTTCCAGTTTGGGGAAGTTCTTTAACCTGTGCAAGTCTCAATTTTTTCAATTATAACTTAATTAATATTATATATAATGACAGTGCATTCCTGTGAGAAACAAATGAAGTGCTTACTGCAGTGCATGGCAAATAAGTGGTGCCAAATCATTACTACTATTGCCAACTTCACTGTGAATGCAGAACTTTCTTTTGAAGGATACATCTTTGGAAGAATTTTAGCACATGTTTTCATACCAATTTGAACTTATTTATTTGATAACTTGAAATTTTCCTGATTGTCGTAATTGACTCAATAGGTATAAATATTCTATGCTCACAACGACTCTTAAGCTCCTAAAACATATCTACTGCTGACTTGACATAGTTTTAAAAAACAGAAACAACAAACAAGGAGAATAATAAAGAATAGATAGCAGGGGGTAAGGAGATGGATCTACTGCAATAGGGAAGTGGCCTAAGGGAAAATGTTCACGGGACACAGAAGAGGGGAAGGAGATATAAGTACAATAAGGATATGCCACATACAGGAACCTAAGAATCTCCATTAATATAAACCTTATATGCTGTAACATAATCTAATAATAACAACAATAATGAAAAACAAGATAGGGAAACAGGAGGAGGAGGTGGGTGTAGAGAAGGAAAGGGAAAAGGATTTAAAAAAACAAGCAACAAGTGATGATAGGTACATGTAACCACTCCCCAAGATGATTACAAATGCATGAAATGGAAACATGTACGAATAATTTTTTTTTAAACGGTGCTATTGGGACATTTGGCACATGTGAATAATTTAGTATCAGTAATCAGAATAACAGTGTTGTAATACAAGTCCAGAAACACTATAAAATGTAAAATTATTTTCAACACTGAAGCTACCTGGAAACAAAAATCGAAAACTCCAAAGAAGAAGTCTGAAATAAAAGTAATTTTACTTGAGAAAGGAGACTCAAATATCTCTCATTCCATGACCTAATATTGATGATTGATTCAGTAGGTCTGACGCACCCATCTACTAGACTGTTGGGAGTCACTGAAACTGGAAATTGAACACACGTGCAGGACTGTGACATGGCCCAGGAACAAAGAGATGTCTCACAGGACAAACTAAGGTCACAGCTGAGGACACCTGGCCACAACTCCAATTAACTAAAGATTGTAGCTGCAGGCATTTCACTCCAGTAGTGAAAAGTAACAGGAAGCTCTTCTACTAAGATACTTCTCCTGAACCAACACAATTTAGTTCCCCTAAATTAAACATAATCTGTTACTTGGAAAAGTCCTTGAACCACTCCCAATGTCTGTTTAGTTTCCTGCATTTTCCACTCTAATCCCTCCCTTGTTTGAAAACTAAATAAATATGGGTCACCCAGAGACATTCCCTGTATTAGCCCCCAGACTCTTGAACTCTGCGGGAGGGTTTTGATCATCCTGGAGCCCTAAAATCATACTACTTACCTCATTTATGAAAGCCTTCACCATATACTTGTTTTGGGAATGGGGATCTAGGCCCAGTACTAATAGTAGACTTCTACTTAGTGACCTATTTCTGCTCTCAATGCTCATTTTGGCCTGGTTT
Organism: Dolichotis patagonum; assembly: GCA_004027295.1. Lineage (NCBI taxonomy): Eukaryota > Metazoa > Chordata > Mammalia > Rodentia > Caviidae > Dolichotis > Dolichotis patagonum. The sequence goes on from PVJX010001332.1 coordinate 117,332, forward strand.
TAGCAATCTGTATCATATAAATTACTATTTCTTGACTCCTTTAAATGCAATAGTCCTAGGACTATCTATCTATCTATATCTATCTATCTATATCTATCTATCTATCACCTATCTATCTATATCTATATCTATATCATCTATATCATCTATATCATCTATATCATCTATATCTATATCTATATCTATATCTATATCTATATCTATATCTATATCTATATAAAGTAGATAGAGCACTGCCTCTGTCTGTAGCATTAGTCATTATCTCTGATACAATATCAGATTTTTTTAAAAAAGAAGGAAGAAAAAGAAAGAAACAAAGAAAATGTTCAATAAATAGGCACACAAGATACCAATGGAAATAGGTACATTAAAAAATTAACACTGAATGAGTGCCTATTATAACATAAATAAAATGAAGGACATAATTAGTGACTTTTATTCAACAGTTATTTCTCAATTTGCTGCACCCTGAAGTCGACCTGATCATCTGTAAGTGACTCAGCATACTGTTATCCTGAGCTAGCTGCTTCAAATGGAGCAGCTGCTCATTGCTTTTGCCCCCCTCCTGAATTCTATCCTCCGTGGACTCATGCATGTTCTACCAGCATCAACAAAATGAATCAACAGAGAATAGACTTTTGCTGTATTTGGGAGTCAAATGTGATTTTCATAGTACAACTGTTTATTTTAATTTTAATACTGAGGATATAATTTTTTTAAATAGGAGCTACTCCTTAAATTTGAATCCCTATTTCCCATCTAGTTCTAATCAAATGTTTCTGTTTTGATATATGCAATTAAAATATTCAAGACTTTAAAGAAATCATTCCTGAGAGAAATTTCATTTTCTCTTCTTTTGCCTCTTCTAATGTAACTGTGTGTGTCAAATTCACTGCCAATCGAGTGTCACTTATGTATTTTAATACCCTAAGCTCAATTTATTTTTTAATTTCCTCTTACATTTTTCATCACCTGCCATGCCATACACTAACTTAACATATCCTAATGAGTTCGTAGCACTTGCTGGGGCATGGATGAAATTTCTAATTAAAGTGAAGTCACTATTATGAATATATTTCTAATAGTAAAGTCTGTCCTTAATGATTAAAAATGGTAGTTTTGTACCCAAAGGTTACATTCTTTCTTGTAGCATAATGAACTCATTTTCCTACCCTTTACCTTTTAGCCAGAAAAATGTGCAGTTTTGTGATCCAATTAAACTTCTTTCTCATGACCTCATCCTTTCAAGAAGATATCTGACATGACCACAGTAGGAATTTATTAAAATATATCATTTGAACAGTTGGTCAAAAGATAACTTATTGCTGTACAAAATATGCAGAGAAAAGATACTTTTTAGAAATTGATGCATTGAGTGAAACACAGGAGAAGGCCAAGAAGATAGAAAAAAGATAGAGATTTGTTACAGATAGTCTCGTTTTCCAAATTGATTATTTAGATTTCAAATGGCTGGTTGTAACTTCTTACGAAGTTCTTCGTAGATTTTCCCCACACAGCAATAGAAAGAGCAATTAATATCCCTTCCACAAGAAATATCCAGAAACATATTTGTTCACTATCTACCAAATCAAATCTTTAAATTTACAACTTGCAGTATTTTCATTTATTCATTTATGCAACAGGCAGTTAGTGGGGATGAGAATTACTGTAGACAAGAAAGAGTATCTAAATTTTATAAAATACACCTTTATTATGATTTTTGTGAGGTTTAAATGTTAGAACTCAAAAGACTTTTACAAATATAAGCTGCTGTTATTAGAACTTTATTAAATATTGATATTCCTTTCACTTTGTATTGTTTTGCTTTTGAAAAAAGGGATAGGGAGAAGGATGAGAGAGGGTGCCCCAAATGGAAGAGGCTGACCAGGCGCCAGAGGAGGAAAGCAGTGACAAGCCATCAAGATAACAGCAGTGGGAAAATCTCACCGAGTAACCAGGAGAAGAGTCAGAGAAACAGACTTAGGTTAATGTGAATTTTATTTGAGGTCTTTGTATTGTTTGCAATGTGTTGTTGTTGTTTATTGGTAATTGGAACAATACAGTATTCAAACATGGAAAACAGTATTTTCATTCCATTTTAATTACAAGATGATAGTTCTCTACTCAGCATTGTACTTAGTTTCTTTCTACTCAACTTGCAGCATGTTTTTTTTTTTCTTGCAGTGTGTTTGAAGCACTCACTTTGTATCAACTAAACTGCACAGTTGGCTATAGTTCTGAAAGAGATCATTAGAAGAGGTCTCATTTGGAGGATGAGTGGTGGAATTTAGGTGGGCTTAGAGGAAGTTTGCAAAGGGGAATAAATAGGAAGGTATTCATGAGAAATCCTCCATTATTCTTTTTTCTTCCTTGTTTTCATTTCCTCTAAGTACCGTGAGTGCTTTCACATGCATAACATTCTTCTGACCATTTTTATAAAATTAATAAACTTAATGAATTTCAAAATATGATCTTATCATTATTGATCAAACTATATCTATTCAGTGCCAAAATAGAATAAATTTGAGAAAAAGATAGATTATTTTTACACTATGTTGATGACGGAAAATCATTAGTCCTCTGAAATCTCCTTATAGTGTTGGATTTCCTATTAAGACAGACAAAAAGTACACTTGACAAAAGATTGGCAAAATAATTATGAAACTTTTTATGTAGTAAAATATAATGAAGTAAAATTATTTAATTGTAAGCCTCTTAAAAGTCATGTAAGCAGAACTATGTAAATGGTTTTTAGAAATTATGGAAATTTAACTGGTTTTGCCTGAGTAGTTGCTTTTTAAATGTGTATTTGCTCTCCACTCCACAGGAAGTTCTCAAACACACACACACACACACACACACACACACACACACACACACAGTAGCATATTAAAAATAAGAGTTTGTTTGAAAGATAATCGTAATCCATTTCTTTTTTCCCCTCCTAGGCAGAGAACAAAGATCAGGAAGATCATCTATTTTGAGATCAAAGAAAGATGGATTCAGCTCTAGCTCAAATACACAAATGACATAACCTGCTCCAAGTGAGTTTACTTTCATCAGCCTCCTCTTTTCAGGAATAAAATGGCAATCAATACTATCTAACTTTGCATTTTGTTAGCATAAACAATAATGGTTACTTTTTAACCAACATTTTTCAGATTTTAACCATAGACCAAACACTGTTAAAATACTTTGTATACACATTGTCCGTGTGACATGTGGAAAATCATATAAAAATTCTCAGCATCATGTCTCATATATGGTAGGCACTAAATTACTAGTGGGTTTTCCTTTAAAGTGCTGTATAAATACAAACATGAATAAGACTGAAGAGAAAGACGTACCTTTAGTAAACACCTGTACTAGTGAGGAGACAGATCTGGAAATGGATACAGCCAAAATCATGGTCTTATACCTTTTATATGTCTACACAGAAAGATCACAGGAAGCTCTGACATACTACTTTATCTTTCCTTCTCCTTTTGCCTTTTCTTTTTTATCTCTATCTCTTATTTATTATTTCAGTAAATGCCCAAAGATATGAGTGAAAGCAACTTTGTGGTAGAAGGTGAAACCTTCCATTCCATTCCATTCCATTCCTCTCCCACTGCCATCTCTCATTCCCAAGCTCTGTGAATTGAATAGACAAGATAAAGATGGAGCTCTTTTTGTCTTAGGTAAGTTTCGTACCACATTTACCCTTTATTATAGTATGGGCAAAATCTTTTTTTTTTTTTTGGTACCGGGGATTGAACTCATGACCTTGCGCTTGCCAGGCAGGCGCTTAAGCCACTGAGCTAAATCCCCAGCCCAGTATGGGCAAAATCTATGTCAGGAAGATTGTGTATTGAGCTGACAAAGCAATGGTGCATTACATAGTAGGAAATCTTTTTAATGAATTGAGTTATTATCTACTAAGGAAAAAAAATTGTCAGCAAAAGCAAACAATTTTGGGTTCACAGGAGAGATCCTCTATTTGTGTTTCTTGTGTTCAACATGCATTTTTGAGCAATATGTACAATTTTTTTGCCATCTACATTTTAAGAGAAAAGTTCTAGTTAGGTATCATACAGCATAATGTTATCATAGACATTCTCTTTACATTAGATAAATAAAAGAATAAAAATGAAATGATTTTAATATTTATTTAGTTCCTAGATATTAAAATATGTTTTCATGCAAAATTATGTTTCATTTTCCCAACCACTCTTGAAATTTTGGGGGAGTAACTAGTAATAAGATAACTGATATTCTTAGTACACTATTCTTTTCTTTCCTGGTCACTCATCATTTTATTCCAAGAAAAGAAGACTCCTAGAATTTAGCCCTAGAAGCCACTGACTTTCTTTCCAGATGATGTTACCTGCACTCCTGGAATCAAAGCACAGTTGGTGTGTTTGTTTGCTCTCTTGATGTTTGTATACATGAACAATTACAATTCTTCTAAATTATGACCACAGATTTTGACTTACTTGATATAAGCCAGCATCATGGTATCATGAATTTTAGCAAATGCTGCAGGATACACCAACCTAGAGGTCCTCTGCACTTGAGAAACATGACCTATAGGCACTGGGGATTTAGCTCTGAGGCACAAGTGCCTGCCTGGCAAGTGTGAGGTACTGAGTTTGACCTCTTACCAAAAAACAAAAACAAACAAACAAACCAAAAACAAAACCATGACTGCCATGTGAGTAATCTTTCCTTGAGCTTCATTATCAACCCTTCTGGCTGTCAGGAAATTTCTGTACCTTCTTTCACAGCTTCAACACCAGGCCGCTATTCTTCCTCTCCGTGAAGCCCCCAGTATTATTTTCTGGAAGTTTGGTGTTCCTTTTGATGAGCCTTTTAATACTCTAGTCTAAGAATCCTTCAAATTCCAATTAACAGATGTATTTCAGATTTTGGAATCCTCTCGGGATTGTTACGGAATTTTATATTTTGAATGTTTGAAATGTTCTCTTTATATGAAAACATTTTAATATTACCTTCACACTTCCTAACTTTTAATAAACTAGAATTTGTTATTCCTACTCCATAGTAAGTCGTCTCTATTTCATGCTGACTTACTTAGTCAATCAATCAGCACAAGAGAAGTCTCTAGTTATTCATTTCCTATTATCTGTTGGCCTCCATATTAGAACTTATTTTACATCATTTGCAAGTATCCTGAGAGACAGTTATTATTCACCTCAATTTAGAAATGCAAATGAGGCTCAAGGCTATTAAGAAATATGTCTAAGCATACACAGGTTTATATAAGAATCTGGACTCAATTTGATATTTGTGTGAATCCAAAAGCCTTATACTTACAAGCAGAGCTTTCACACTCAACATCATTTGGAGAGGACCTTATTTTTCTCATCTCTCATAAAATTTCCATTTTCTTCATCCATTCTGGCTAGGTATCTTTTAATTCATTTGAAAACTGATAAATCACCCAGGCGTGATGATGCACACCTGTAATCCCACCACTCAGGAGGCGGAGGCGGAAGCATCACTGTGAAACAGAGGCCAGCCTGGGCTATGTAGTGAGTTGAAGGGCAGCCTGAACTGCATAACAAAACCATGCCTCAAAAAGCAAACAAACAAAAATTGATAATTCAAGGCTCAAATCTTCTTTCTGTATTTGAAAGCCCACTCATTTTGTCTTCCAGCTAGCATCTGTTATAACCTGTTCTCTGTGAGGGTCATTTATATACGAGTCTCCCTCAACCAAACTTCCTGCAGCAAGAAGCAGGGTGTAGTAAAACAAGCTGTCTATGGAGTCAGTACATCTTGTGAATCACGATCCAGGATTTCCTGGCTGTATAATCTGCACAAATCACAGTATCTTATCCCTAGTTTGTTATCCACCAAAATTAACATCATATGCCAAACAAGATTATAGTAGGGACTGAGTAATATCTTATGTATGTTTCTGGGACAGAAGCTTGAGCATAGCCATCACTCAACTGATTTTGGATTTTAAATTCCCTAACACTGCCTTTAGCTTGCAGCACTAATCAGCAAAAGGTCGCGTTTGCTGCTGAATTTAGCAGAAGTAAGCTAAAGTAGGAGTTCTTAAAGCAGCTGGTACTTGCATGAGAGAGAGAGAAAAAACAAACCTGTACATGTTAAGACTATTAGTAACCCTAATATTAAAATGGGTTTCCTAGTTTAAACTAGCCTTGACAATACTTCTTAAATTAAAAAATGATAAATAAATGAAGTTTAGACTTCATGAAGTTGAAGAAAATCCCAACTTACTCCCATTTTCTTCAGCAAATTTATTTGAATTAGTAAGTGCTAAAAGGCTTATGATTAAGTTCTATCATATATATATAATCAAAATGATAGTTACATCTTCACAGGGAATTTCAGATATTTTCCTCTACCTGAATATGATGCATAAGTAGTATCCCTATTGAATCTCATCAAAAATGTCAGCATTAAGGTCATCATTTTGGGCCAAAGAAGAGAATCAACTATTTACTAAACTATCAATTGGATTCTTATAAAGGTCTTACTAATTCTACATCATTTTTCATATAAACTTTGGGATACATGGGTGATTTATTTGACAGTTATTTAAGATTGATATACTTTCTATATCTGACATTTCTTTTTGAAAGCATAATGCCACTTGGTCATTGGTTTACAGTTGTTTTTTAAATAGAACTGAAGAAGTTCTTTGCCATGAATAAATTATATGAATGACAAACCTGAAAGTGGCCATGCCAAATTGGCCCATGTGCACTTTATTTTTTCCACAGTTAGGCAGCAAGCTAGCTAGCTACACCAAAGCACACCTCGTTTCTCGAGGTCAGATTCAGTTTCTCCCTAAGGATGTTATGGCCCCTCTTTTCCGAACATTTATGTTTGTCTTCCAGGTTGTGTCATGTTCCCAGATTATTTTTTATCTCATTATGTAATAAAACCCACTGGAAGCCTGAAGCTAATGCTCCATTGTTATATGATGATTCAGGTGCAGGGTGACATTCATTTCCACAGGTGCAATATAGAGACCGAAGGTTGGTTAAACTGGTCTTAAAGCAGTGGTCCGAAGAACAGCATATGCAGTATGCTGCCCCACGTGGGGGGACCTCTTGGTGCTTGTTGCTGGCACAAGTTAGAAGGATTATCTTATTCCAGATAAGGTCATTCAGATCAGTAATGGCTTCCATTTAAAGGTTGTCTTAAATTTAATCTCTCTTTTAAACTTCAGTGGTGAGAGAATGCAGTCATATGTTAAGGTGCGGTGTTTGCATTTAAGGAAGTGAGATGTCTGTATTATAGGCATGGTCAAGGGGAGGAAACCTGATATTCTGAGGCTTAGAATGCAGCTCACTGTATGTACATACATTCTCACACATATGCACATGCATTCACATGTGGACACGTCTAGACACAAATGAATAAGGATAGCTATATGAGTAATAAATACACAAACTTTACCCAAATATAAGTCTTAGTTCTGTAAATAATTTTTCCTGGATTCTCACGGCAACAATCTTTCCACTGTAATAACATTGAGTCACTTTCTTCGTCCACTTAACTAGAAAACCAAAACAGATTATTGATTTGCATTTTACAAAACATAATTCATAACACACAAGTAATCAAAACTCTTGTTGTTCATTCTGGATTCTACAATATTTTAATTACTGATTGAGATCTAAAATGCAGATGCTTGTGTTAAAATGCAATCATATTCAATTGCAGTAATAAGAATCTATTTGATGTTGGATAATATATTTACATAGAAGTATACACTGGTTTATGTCATTTTATTTTATTGCATTTTAATTATAGCATCCTCTAGTTGCTAGGTAGGTTTCAAGCTTTAAATACTAGATACTTAGGATATAATACTGAGATACTATAGTATTTTAATATAGTATTATAAAATTTTCTATGGCATATCAATGTACTGAAATAATATTTTTATAAGCAATTTTCTGATTTCTACAAAATCTTTCAGAGAAAAATGAGTTCAGATAATCTTTCCAATACTTTCATATGAGATCCTACACATTCAAATTAACACATATTCCAATTAGTTATTTCTTATGTATCACTATAATCAAACAACATTACAGTTAAAGTAGTAAAATTAATTACCAGTACAAGTTTAGGTTGGTCTAGATTTATAATTTCCCACTTATTAAAAGTTTTTCCTGTTCTTCAGAGCAGTTCTTCAGGTTACAAGATTCCAAGTTCAAGCCCAGTGGCAATCCAACAGACAACTACTTTGGTAATCTAGCTAAAAGTATGCCAACTGCCAAAAGTAATGTCATGCAACAGTGATAAACAACAAAATAGTGTGTGCTTTAAAGGGTGAAATCATAAAAAGAATTAATCAATCTGTTTAAAAAATCTGTATGAAAACAAACAGAAAATGTCTCAATATAATTATTTGCTTTCATCAATTGATTACCTACCATACATACGTCCATGGCTCATGTATTTAATATAGTATTCTAGAAATTGATTCAGTGAAATCTGCAGTTCACTAAAAAGCTATTGAAGCATCTTATATCTTCTTTCAGGGTCCTTTTCCTCTTCAGGCAAAATAATGGCAGTTGGAAAATGGTGATTGGTGATAGAATTTGTCTATAAAAATAAATAATAGAAATTTATATGCTAAGGCATGTAACTAGTAGTCATAAATGTAGGTTTTACCTATAAAATTAAATTTGTAGGAAGATATTCTCAATGTAGATCATGATTAATTTATCATGGTTGATTATTCTGAACCTAAGAATCATATATGAGAATACAAGAGACTGAGTTTTATAACTAACAATTCACAAAACAATAACAATAAAATTAATAGTAAAAAGATTGGAAATTTGCCAAATGCTTGATAGTTGTCTAAGAACTATTACCTCATCCATTTTGTTATTGTTAACTTACACATGCCCTATAAAGTATATATTATTCATATAGTGCAGCTGAGAAAATCCAGAGGTGGTAATGGGCAGGGGAATCTGCAATCAGTTCTGGGGCTATCTGACTCTAGCATTAAAGCTGCACATTGTTATTGATATGTTTCACATTCTTCTTTATTCACCTTTCGTTTATCTCATAGGACATTTCTTTTTTATGTATTTATCTATCTATAGATAAATATAGATATATACCTTCAAAGTATGATATAGAATAAATTAATCCCAGACAGGAAATCTGTCATATTTTTCCCAGATAATCTAATAACACTGAGAGGGTATAAATTTCAATCTTGACTTTTACTTCAGGAGGATATAGTTTTATTTTAATAGGTCTAGATTTTATATTTACTACAGATGAATGTTATAACAACTCTGTTTCAGGTGTAACTGCTTAGACAAATTGATGATCCCTCACCGAACTGTTTTCAGCCAAAGTGATCTAAGTTCTTAAGGAATAGACTTTCACTCTGAAACAATACAAACAACAGATACTCGGCTTCCTAGGCAGCTCTGTCTGCCTGCTTTAAACTCCTTGTCCATCCTCACTAGTACATGGCTGCCATGGTTATCAATAGCCGCTTTGCTGAAGAAGCCTTTGATCAGCTTGTTCTATATATTTTTAATTTCCATGTAATGAAAGCCAGATCACTTCTGTTCTATCAGGTATCTCTTGGCACTGTATGATGTCCCATTCCCTCTATTTGGAAAGTTACTGCATTCCCAAAATATGCTCTTTTCTGGTCCATTAGCTCAGGAGTCTAACTTCTTTAATGCTACTCTGGATATTATTCTCTAAGAGGTTTACAGTCGTAGCACTACAGCTTACAAAATAATATGCTAGTTCTCTACGCTCAGATTTCCCTACAGCAACCCAGGGTTTCTACACCATGAGTCCAGAGGGCCAGGGTTAAGAGAGGGGGCTCCAAGCCTTTTCCAAGAACATCTACACCTATTTTTCTTGGTCGACTTTATTTGTCTACCATCCCAGATGTTTCACTAGAATGCATGTTTGAATGTATTTATCTTCTCTATGAGCAGAAGAAAAGATAGCTCTGACGTCCATTGTTACCAGCGTTCTGTGTGGGGTACATATTTGACGCACTGCGTTAGGCTTTTGAAGCTATTATTTCTGCTATGAATTTGAAGATCCAATCAACAACTCATATGAATTCTCCAATAAGAAATTTTATTGTAAAAAAAGGTTGCTTAGCAACATAGCAATTCAGAAAATGAGAGCCTCAATAATTACCTGAAATATTAACCACAGTTAAACTGCATCAACTTCCTAGTTCTAATGAAATAAAATCTATAAGTTCCTAGTAAGAGTATGAGTCTACGTTATGCACTGATAAGGATGGAATAATTCTGGTCAACTTCAGAAGGGAACAAAAAGGCTAGAGCAATTAGACAGTCCAGGGTGACACTCCTGCTTTTCTTTCCCAAAATATTTTAGAGAAAAAACATAGAATTAGGAAATATTTTTTCTCTCTACTCAGTACATGTCTATAAGTATTAGATTTTTCTAATGTAACTTTCCCACATAATTTAGATTGAACTCTAGATTTTTGGAAGTGCAGAACACGTTCTATGTCATATGTTTTCAAAAATATGACAAGTGGCTGTCTACTTAAGCTTTAGTGTGAGTAAAAACTACATGTGAGCTTTGTACTAAAAAGAGAGAAAAAGAAAGAAAGAGAGTTGGGTTTTATATCCAGAAAGTTTGATTCAATGGATAAAGAACAGGACTCAGGAATCTGAATTTACCAAATGCCCTTGTTTCTATATAGATGTTACTTGGAGCACTCTTCAAAAAGCACTATCTTAATGTCCCTTCTAGTGAGATGCTCATGGCCCTAAGGGTTTTTTGGACTTTCAATTCCTAGGAAGTGTAAAGCAATAAGTGGAACAAAAAGAAAAAACAAACTGTTTCCAATCGCAACAGCTTTTACTTGCGGTTTTGCCTGGGTCAGTACACAATTTGACTCTCCATGTAGTGTCTTATATTCTAAAAGCGATTCACAATAAAATGGAAACAACAAGTCTTTTCATAAGAGTGGGTAAAAAATCTGATTTATCCAGAAAGCAGAATATTAAAAGAGATTATTAAAAGAGAGGAACAATTAAACCACACATTCATAGAGAAATTTTAATGCACATTGCAAGGAAGAAGCCCGATTAGTCTACCCACACTATGGTCCTGGAAAAGACAAAATCATAGAGCTCAGTGGCTGCTGTGGCCAGAAAGAATGGTGAATAGTATAATATTCTAATAGTAGAACCTACAACACTAACATGAACTGTAGACTTCAGGATATTATACTGTACTAGTATTGGTTCATTAATGATAACAAGTGTGCTGCACCTGTGTAAAATGTTAAAGATAAATAAAATGTTGTAGGGGAAGGAAATATGTAAGAATCTGTCCTTGTTACTTAGTTTTTCTATATACTTAAAACTAAAAGAAAACATGAAACAATAAATGAGGTTCCCTAAATAGTAAACCTTGATCAAGCAAGATCAGTTGAGTGTTTCAAGGAAAGTTTATAACTTAGAAGGAAAGGCCTAGAATACAAAATATATGATTAATAATATTTTATGTTGCTTTCATACTTGTTTGTTTTCCATTCAAAAATGTCAGGGTGGACTTTGTAAATGCCTTATTTCTTCATAATTCCTTATTGACTAAGCTTCAGGTTCTATTGAATTGCCAGAATCCAAAAGTAATGCCTTCATCTTCTCAACTGATTTATCAGGGCATTTCTGCACAGAAATAGATTTGGTCTAACACTCCTTCATTGTGCCTATTTACATTCTTTCTGAATTGCTTTATTTTGAGATCATATGATTTATTTATCCCAATCTGCCCTTATGCATCTGCTATTCATATTTTATACTGGTTTCTTAATAAATATTTAAAAGAATGCTTTCAAGATGAAAAGATAAAATTTAACTTTGGCACCTCTTTCACCTTTATAGCTGCAATAATGAAATTATAAAGAACATGTGTTTGATGAAATCAGATCTATATACCAGGAATAATTCTTATCACGTATAGAAGTATGAGTTCATTCATAGTTAAAATCTAGGTTATTTTACTGTCTGATTGTTATTAATGTATTTAAAAGTATTAGAAAAGCCTAGACTTTTACACATCTCCATCTGTTTGACAAACAACTAAGAAAATCATTGCTTTAAACATAAAGAAAAACAAGAATTACTAATTGGTTTATATTTCATTTTTCTTTTTAATAAGTATTGAAATACTTATAATGAAAAAAGTCACTTAAGAGAAGCTACTTCTGAAAATACTTAATTATTCAGTTTATAAAGTTATTTATTTTCTTTTAAACTATATATTTCTTAGTACAATTTATAAGATTATGTGGGAAACAAATTTATTTTCTTTTCTAACACAATATCTATAATATATTTGTAGGAATTATAAATTGTCATCATGAATGTGAACACCATTGATGTAATAGCCAGTATTTTTTAAAAGGAGTTGAGTACATTATAATGAAAATCAATGTGAAGAAATGACTATTACAGTAATTTAAGCAGGTATTCTCAGTATCTCTTTGATAGTATACTAAATAAAAGAAAAAGCAGTATTATTCTCTTTGTTTTCAATATAGCATAATGGCAGAAATAAAAAAAGTTAATCCTTTGTCGGTGGGTTTGCATAAAGTTTATTTTAAAATATGATTTTGACAGGAACATGAATAATATCTCTGTTGGTGGCTAAAACTTTCTTTTCTGAGTTGATAGGATTTTTTCAGTTATCAGTTCAGTTCTTCATCGATTAATTCATTACTCATTTAAGAAGTATGCGTTGTACCAGTGACTCCACGGAGTTCCTGAGGGTCAGGGACAGACAAACTGGTTATTGCAGTACATCATTGCTGGTAACAAGGTACACTTCATGAGCTTGGGCTCCAATCAGGAAAAACAAAACAAAACAAAAACCCCTAAAAACAAAAACACCTGTGTCTTTGAGGCATTAGAAGTTTCAGATAATATAAACTTCACAAGTCAGACCACTTGCATTCCTTACTACTTTAGTCTTCTGTTCCCTCCCTAATGGTTGGCTCTCTTAGGGAATGACACTGTGCCACAATTACAGTTCAATTAATTGCTAATTATTGTTTTGGGAAAATAACATCTACATCCCTGGAGTTCTTTATTCCTAAGCAAACAAGTAAACAAACAGGTGGTGGAGAGAAAAAAAATAATTAGTTCTACTATACTGAGTTAGTTTTCAACTAGCATTTATTCATTCATGGTGGTCCCTCAAAGTAAAGATAAAATTAATTTGCTATGAGAGGGACAAATTATTTCAAATTTCAGAAAGTGGGATTATATAATATATGGCTGGCTTTTATCTGGCTAATTTTGATGGGTAGGTTTTTGGGGGACCCAGTCCTTGTTGATTCAGTGACTATTTCCGTATTGCCCAATGAAGCAGTCTCTCGTGCTACAGAAAACCACAAGCTGCTGGATCTGCTCAAGTGTTCTGTTTCCCCAAACCACTGAGAAGTCAGTTATGTAACTTCAGGAGAAATCACATGCTGTTTTTTTTTTTTTTTTTAAAACATGTGCTGACTATTAGGAAACCGAAGAGCTTTATCAAATGTTTCCATATGACCAGGTATTCACTTTATCCTTCCCAACAGAGCCAATAAGCAGTCTGCCCAAAACCAAGTTAGCATTATTTTAGTCAAATCTCCCCCTAAATCTTCTCAGAGTCAGAAAGATAATCATAATTGTCCTGATAATTGCTAATTGCTAATTGGGATCCACCTGAAAGATGGGATCTTTGCACACAAGACAACCCAGAACAGTGCCTGATAGTTACAGAAATAAATTTATATTTTTTAGATTGAAATGAACCAAACTGAAACCAACTGAATTGAGTGGAATCAATCCCTTTGGTAAAGGAAATATTGCTAAAGTCTGGAAAAGAGGTAAAGTGAATTGAGATAAATTCACAGTTATTCAGACTAAACACTATGGCATTTTCAAATTCCAAAAATTTTAATCTCTATTTTCTTTATCTCCACTTCAAATATTTACTTATCCTTTATTGACTTTCTGTAATTTAGTATCACTGCCATTAGTTGTTTGCACCAAGTATTGGATGCCCCACCAATCATTTACAAATCAGACTTTTCAGAGAATCTTTAAAAACAATTACCAGGACCTACTTATTATCAACTAAGCCAGAATTCACCTTTTAGAGAATCTTGCATTTGGAATAAGTAGAACAAATCTACAAAAACAAAAAGATTTGGATACAGGTTGTGCATATTAGAAATATATAGAGTCTATACCTGCAGCCTAGTTTCAGAACCTCATTCTACATAGTAGTTTTTCATGAGTGTTGATGATTGGTTCCAAAATTGTGCTACAAAAATTAAGAAAACTAAAGGGTTAAATTGACTACAAATGAAATTTTGAACATGGTTTGACTTAAAATATGTTTTGCTACTTCTGGAGTTTTAAACATCCTAGAGAAAAAAGAAGTATTTAATCTCTACTATATGATAAATTGACAGCTTGGACACAATTTAGATCATTATATCACTTTAGAGGATTCAGAGAAATCATTAAGATGATGTTCATTAAAATCTCTGTTATTGTTCTACACAGTAAAACAAATTAAACAAAACTGATAGGACCAAAGTAATTCAAATTTCATCTTGAAAAATTTTTTTTGAGACTAAAATTTGATGAGGCTAAGTTAGGCAAAGTCATAAATATCAAATGACAGAGAAATTATAGATAAAGTGGCAGCAAAGGTAGAAAATGTGAACAGGAAAGATAAAATCTTTCAAAAAGAAAAAGAGTAGAATCAAGAGAGCTTAGAAAAGCTAAGAAAACCATAATTACAAAGGGATAAAAGTCCTGTGGAGCAGTATGAGACTTCTAGGAGTCTAAAAAATATGACAATTAAATGTCAATTAATTCTTGGTACACTGAGGGAAATGAATGGTTTAAACAGAGGCACCATGTTATAAAAAGCACAAAATTTTGCTTGTTGCAAGTCCTTTGAGATTATATATGAGATGAAATATAAAATATTGCTACTGAATTAATTATTCTATTAGAACACTATTATAATATTGCTACAATACTAGATGTCACTCCAAAGCTCTCATACTCACAGGTGTGGGTTTTGCGAGGAGATTCAATCATGGGGGTATGATACTAATCCGTGGATGAGTTTATAGCTAATGTGATTTGGGAGAAGCCTGGTCAGAGGAGGTAAATCAATGGGGGCGTGGCCTGGAAGTGGTGTCATCCCTCGATTTCTGCTTTCTTCTTGTCACCATGCCAGGAGCAGCCTTCCTCGGCCATATCACCCTGCACGGGAGCCAGCCACTATGGACTGAAACCACTACCATCTTTGAGCCGAACTAAACCTTTTCTCCTTAGAGTTGTAGGTGTTGGGTATTGTGACTCAACAACAAGAGAGTAACTAAGAGAAATGCTAAATACTTACCTCAGTATCCAGGAAAAAAGGGAAAAAACCCAAAAGCTTTCTTGGAAATAAAGAAATGGATTACAAAGTATATTTGTCTTGGCTAACTACAATATTTGTATATATCCTCCAAACGTTCCTTTAACAGTATGCAATATATTAGCCATTGTTAATCTCCTATTGTGTTGTTTTGAAATTCTGTATCATTGCTTTTTTTTATTTTAAAATAAAAAAATGAAAAAAATAATAATTACATTAAATTATCTAAATGTTTTCATCATTTGGAAAGTTTGTTTGTTGTAATTTCCAAAGGACTTTTAATAAATCATCAAAGTGTTTCAAACTTACAGTGCTTTGTGTCCTAGTGTTTGTGTATTTTGATTTAGTTTATTATAGTTCATACCAAGTTAATGGTAAGACTCTGAATAAAATAAAAATGCTGTCCACTGTTTACACTTCCCACTTCATTTAACTTAAAAACTTATCATGGATTTTATTCACTGAAAAACTAAAGATTGTAGTATTGTCTTACCTAGTAGCTGATTATGGCTATAAAATATGCATTTATGCATGTATTTTGGTAGTTAATGGTGTTTTCTACCTTGTTTGAGAGAAACAATTATGTAATGTAGCTAACTACATAAACACATTCTTTAGCTTTTCAAATCAAATGTATACAGTGTCACATGTGATGTGTTTCCTCAACATTAAAACGCCACCTGAAATGTTTATTTCAATGTTAACGGCAAAAAAATTTTTCTAAAGACAAATGGTAACCATCCATATATAAATAAAGATATTTCCCAGGTGTATGTGTTTTAAAAAAGCATGTAAAATATACAGAAGAACACTAAAGTTTTGAAATTTAACATGACTTTCAGTTTCAGAGGAAGTAACTCCCAGGTAGTATATTCACTGTATTGATTCATTTGGGAAGTTTCTGTTTTCCAGTTTTCTTTTGACTCAGTCCTAGAAAATTCAGTATATACTGCTGATGGTTAAGCAAAACTATCATGAGTCAAAATTATACCTTGTCCAATCTTAATTTCTATCATGACCCTGCACAACACCTGGATTCTAGCTGAATCTTTGTTTATTGAAAAGGAACTAGGAAATGATGTATGAGGAGACTCCGTTTGTTTTTAGCTCTCTAGTTTTTGTTCACCAAAAGCCAGAGTCAACTTGTCATTTGTTGTGAAATACTGAGACTATTTCTTGCATCGCGCACACAGGCATACACACAAATTTACACAATTTTTCGTTTCTCATCTTTTCTCAAGAGTATTGATCTTAATTTTAATTTAGTTAGGGTTTTAATTTCTAATAAGTTACATAATCATTTTTTAAAGACTGTAAGTTAACCTACAATTTAGACATTTTCTCAATTCACTCTTACTTTCACGTACTACTCAACAGTCTGGGCTTCTTTTGTACTCTGTAGCAGGCATTCTCTCCTACCAATCTTCATAAATGCTCTTCTTGCTGAAAAATATAATCTCATACCTTCTCTCCTCCAACCTTGCACAAAAACAAACAAAAATAGCTCAATTTTGCTTTAACATCAGGTCTTAATGTAAATATCACTTTCCCAAGGAATCTTTTCCGATTCCACTGACTGATCCCATGATAAACTATATTTTTTTTTATTGTTGCTCTAGTCACAATTTATTGTAATTTATTTTACTATCTTAATATTGATTACACTGGAAGAACTTTGAATTAACCTTAGTACTTATTAAAGTCTTGAATATATATTTAATATACAATATATATTGATCATTTGAAGTCAGGAGGGGTAACAGTGGTTGGATTGTCTCTTTAAATGAGGTCCTTTGGAGGAATCTTAGATTCCTTTCCTATTTCAAATAATATATGTTGAACATACATCTTGTCTGCTTATGTCTTCTCTGACTTGCTTTGTAAAATGCTTAATGTGATTTATCATCTCCATAGTAGGCACTGTATTAGGTGCTGGGCTATCATGTAATTTATCTGACATTGATTGCAATGTCAGATTTCTTCTTTCCCTTAATGAGTTTAGTGTTTTCATAACCATTAGACTCCATGACCCCATCCATTGTATGGATCCGGAGGGTGTCTGCATGCTGGAGGCTGAAGGGTCCAGCCCAAGAGCTGGAGCTCACTGCAGTGTCCCGTGCAAGTCCATATTGGGAGGCTCAGGAGGCTGCCTGGAACACTGAAAAATCTACAACAGAAGGGTGAAGATTCTATGATGAAGGCTGAAGAGTCCCAGGCGGAAATGGAACTGTCTGTGCCAGAAGCCAGGAGACAATGTCCAGGCTGAAGGTGAAAACTGGGGTCCCTCCTCATTTGCCTTATCTTGTATGCAGGCTACTCCCCTGGGGTGGGTGTACACTCACACTGTGAGCCCTCCTCTTGCACAGGATGAGGATATTACAAACTAAGGACCCTGGCCCCCTGCTGAGTCACTTAAGTTAAATTTCTGACCTACTCAAACTGACACAAGGAACAACATCCTGGAACAGTACCGGCTTGTTCTCTACACTCCAAGACACAGAGCTGCCCAGTGACTTAGTTAAGCTTCTAGACTTCCCAAGTTGACACAGTATATAGACCTTAAGAGTTCCCAGGAAATGGCAGCCACCTGCCCATCATGGAATTACCTGAGTCTGCCTAGGCAGGTAGGCCTGAGAACCTCAAAGAAATTCAGTCTGAGTTGTTCTCAAGGGGCGGCATCTTTTGTTTTCTTTTTCTTTTTTCTGATGGCAATAAATACAAAGCCTCACAGGAGGGTACATTCCTCTTAGGTGACAGGAAACCTGAGGATGATGTTTTAACAAGGACGGTGACCAAGAGTCTATCAAAGTTAATCAAACACTCCAGAGAGCATGCTCACATGAGAGGAAAAACAGGCATCAGAAGCAGACAGATAGTGACTTCAGATAGAGGAGATTTTAGATACGGTTTACAAAACAACTCTGCTTACAACCAACAAGGGGGGAAAAAAGATCAGTGTCATTCTGATCAATTCTAAAAGACATACATACACAGATATGAATGAAAACTCAATGAATTAAAAAACTTTAAAAAATCATAAATTATCATTTCATGTCTCCCAAAATCTGCTAACAAGTTTTTAATGATTAAATTGTTTTCATTTCAAATTTTATATATATCTTATTTCCATTGAAAAGAAAAAATATATTGTCAAAAATATGGATCACTTTAATAAAAATGGTTAACAGCTTCAGTGTTATACATTTGAAATTATGGAGACTTAAGCAAATTAGAAAATGATATGCATAAAGCTCAGCCCTCTTCTTCCCCAAAAATCAACTTTTATTGATGAAAGTGTGAGACTTGATATTTTAGGGACTAATAAAAATAATTGTATTGATTTTGCTGTAATTCTCAAAAACACATGGAATCAAGATTCAATGCAAAATTTATTTAGCAATAGACACCTGTTATTTTTTGATTGCTTTCTTAAACAAATGAATTAGAAGTTTGTTATGGTGATCGTATATTTTGTGCACTTCTTGAAATAAATAATGTACAGAAATCATTCAAATGCATGCTCAGTGGAAAGCCATCTGGCTTCATGTGAATTTATGAATATTTTAGCTCATTCAGCTAGTTAGAAGTAAAATCTGGCAGTAGAGATTATCATGTAGATTTGTGACAGCATTCAGAAATGTTTCTGTAAATTACTGATTGGCACATCTATTAAGTACAGCTTCTTTCATTATGGATTGAGTCCACTTAAAACATGTACAATATTATACAATTAGTTTGAAAGTCATCATAGTTCATCTTGAATTAGAACATACATGTTTTATTAAAAGAATGTCATGTAGAAAGAATCTTGACGATGGGTTGAACACCAGTAGTAATTCTGGAGTACAGTGTGATGCAGGAACCAGCTCCTTCTTTTGTGAAGGGTTTGTTACCTCAGCTACTGTTCTCCTCACAGTCATCCTGCTTCAGGTACATCATCCCTAGGTGTTCACAGCAAATAATGATGTGCCATGAATCCTGGCCATTCAGATTCAACTTGGTGTCATGCTAGCACCACAGCCCTCTCGAGAGCAGCCAGTGAAGTCTGTCATGGGGGTTGCATTCCAGTTTGACTTCTGTTCAATCCTGCTCTGTGACGTCCTTGTGTAGTACCCAAAGGCACTCCTTGAGAACTATGCTGCATTCTTACACTCTGAGATGCAGTCCAGAATCCATATTCCAGGAAATATTGCTACAGGAGTGATATCAGAACCCCCAAATATTAAATATTTGGAGGAATATTATTACTCCCAACCTATTAGGTCTATGAGCAATGGAGGTTAAGAGTTGGAAGATATTCATTGAGGTATAGCTCCTGAGAGGCAAGAGAGGGTCCAAATTAGTTCCTCAGGGACCCCACTTTAAAGGGAAATTATATAGAGCAGTATTCACATGGGTACCACCTGGGTTACTGCTATGATTAACCAACAAGGATATAAGTAGTATTGCTTGGGTAATGGTTATCCAATGGGAAAACAAGTCACATAACAAGAGTGCATGGAAAGAACAAAGAGTTTTCCAATGAAATAACGGATCAGGAGGTTTTGGTCTCCCACTAGGGTGACTAATGTCTGTCTAGGGATTCATTAGGACTGGTGTTTCATTTGCCTTTTGAGGATGTATACAGGCCTGGTTATCTCATCTTTACCTTTCAGCCTCCTTTCCAACAAATGTGTCTCCAGCCACAACTGAGATGTGCATTAGCTCTGTCCTGGCTCTCTTGAGGGCTTAGCTGTCTATAAAATATGGTCTGAAGCCATTATCTAATACTGCTTCTCAAATAAAACAGGGACTTGCTAGCAAAACTCCTGGCCAATTGCCTACCAGTTACTTTGCTTAAACTCTTGGTATTAAGGAGTTTATTGTATCATAAGGCAATCCACCATATTACTGAACACAGTTTTTGTAATAGTATAAAAGTTTTCTTCCTTGTAAGGTCTGGAACAATATTAAATCAACTTCTTTCTACTGGTTTCCTTGTTCGTGAATTAAGTAACATTTTAATACTTCCTTTTCACAATTTATAGAGCTCTGCTTTTAACATTTTTGAGAGCTATACTTTCATAATTAGAATTATATATTTGAGAAGTGATACCACATAGATAATTTGGGAATGGGTACTTTAAAGAAATGAATGTAAAACAGAAATACAAACACTAATACTTTCTGGCTTCCAATGATATAAAGATTATGATTAGAAATCAGTAAAAGAGACTTTAAAAAATCTATTGTTTTATGAAAACGACCCTTAGTTCTGAAGCCAACTAAAGAATATATGTCAAATAGAGGGTAATCAATTAAGACAAAGGTTTCTGAAAGGGGAGGGCGATGTGGATGAAATAAGCTCTGTATTTACCAAAATGGAGAACACTTGGAATCTTCAGAATAAATCTAGTGGAGCTGCAAGTTAGAAGAAAGACTAAAAGTTTGGATTGAGTTGAACAGTGAATGGGAGGACAGGTGATCTGTTCCATGGAATTTAGTATAAAGCCAGCAGAGAAATTAAGTAATAGCTGAAGAAAATGGAGGCAGGAAAGATATTTATTGTTGTAATTGCTTAATTAGGAAAATATCAACATATTTGTCTACTAATGAGAATTATCCTATAAAGAGGTTAACTAATATAAGAGAAAGAATTTAAAGTTATGTCCTTTTTCTTAAGAATGTAACATTACAAAGAAATTGCCACATTTGATTGGATACAGTACCACTATTAAATTATGATAGTTTGGAAAAAATATATTTACTTCTCACTTGAGCTGTAGCTTTCCTGAAGGTAACAGATCACAGCAGCAGAGACAGAGATGGTAAACACAGTCTATGGTAAACTCATACATCACAGCCGAGGCAAAAAATTGCATCCAAATCAGTTGATAAGCTTTTAGAGTTGTAACAGACTAACACCATCTTCACATTACTATTTGTATTATCTTTGAGGTTCAACTTAAGGTCCTCCAATCTCCACAGGAATTACTACACAATGATAAGCTGCAGATGTTATTATCCAGAAAAGGGTTGTAAATGTGATATGTAGCTTAACATTAATGACAAATAGCTTTTCATTGCATTTGCCTCCTTTATACTCCACTTCCAAAATTTCAAAAAGTAGTTGAGGCTAAAACCTTTTAATGGACATGGATCTTGGCAATGAAAAATCCTTGGGTTATGCTGAGCATCCTGATGTGTCTGAATGTGTGAGCAGTCTAATGTTTGTATCAAGGCATTGAGATGGCAGAACTGTGCAATCTATTAGAAGAGTGGGAACAACTGAGGTACCGAAAGATAGATAATCCAACAACATAGATAGTGAAGTGGGCAATTGGGCAATGGCAACAAAGAGTTGCCAGAGATAGTTTGGGGAACAATAAAGTAGCCAGTGAAGAAATTCTTAGTGATGAGAATGGTGAAGAACTTCTAAGAACAACTGTTATTCAAAATTGTGTTTTCATTGCTCTGATATAAAATATTCTCTCTTACTAGTTTTCTGTGTAGCCCCAACTACTCAGAAAAAAAATTTCTATACAGTACACACAGTTTGTGTGAGGTATTTTTCCCAGATTACAATGAAATAATGCAACAACTGTAAGGAAGATGAAAAATGTAAGACTTATATAGAAAAAAATAATGGTACTTAGCTTAGAATTTCATAATGGTATGAAAGACCCCAAAGAACTCAACAGAAATGGAAGCTCACAGCTAAAAATGGGCATCAAGGTACAGTGTCTCCTGGAATTTCACAGGCATTTGGAAAAAATTTTGACATCTACGAATTCAGTTTAGACGTTGACCTAATGTTGTCTATATTTAAAAAGGAAACAAAGTTCCAGCTAACATATTACTACACATAATAAATATGGAAATGGGTAAAAAACCAAATGTGAAAAAGCGATTACAAACTATCATCACATAAAACTTCACAGCAAAAAAGCAGAATAGTAGAATGAATCATCAAAATACAATCTTCAGCAGAGAAATATGGGATATAAAACCCGAGCACATAGAAGCAGCAAGGATGACATGGCCATAATATTCTTTTCCCTCAATGCCAAGTACAACTAAACGCCAATCTTTGGAAATATCTTCTCTTTGTAATATCTCCGCAACTTTGCCTTCATGTACAATTACAGAAGTCAGAGAGTTTACTATTACTATATATAAGAAAAAATTATATGATTGGAAAAAGCTACTGCATTAGTTTAGGTAATTGTAGTGGTTCTCTGAGTAGTTGAGAAGTGTTTAGATTTTGGTTATAATTTCAATGTATAAACTACATTTGCTGAAGAACTGGATAAAATGGAAGAAGGAAGAATCTAAAGAGTCATGTCTGATTTCTTGGTTTTTAACTTGAGCAACACATAGATGATCTGGTTATTTATTTAGACTGAAAAGATCAGCAGGATGGATAAAGAGAAGATATGAGTTCTCTAAATGAAAATAACTATTTAAAATTTTTTCATAAGGGAAGGATACAAAGGGGGCAAATGTGGGTCCAAATTTATGATTTGATGCTGTATATATTATGATAGCTATCAAAGACAACTTCAAAATACTGTCAATGAAATATACAAAAATACCCTTTTTTCCTGAGGAATACGGTACACCATATTTTTAAAATTATTTTTGTTATGGGAAATTATAGTATGCTTATAGTCTAGATTGAAAGTACAAGAAACACAGATAACTTCACAAATAGCTACTAGGATTATGGAGTTCATGGCAAATACTTCTGTATTAAACCATCAACGGTTGTAATAAGTAAAAAGGAATTTTGCTAAATTTCTCCCTTCTGCCCATTCACAGGCTAATTTTCAAAATGGCTCTTGATTTGACTGGATAACAACTAGAAGCTCTTTTAACTCTAGTTACAATAAGTAATGTTTTCTTACTAAATTTTGTTAAAAATGGAGCCAGTGATAGACAGTGACTTAATAAGTTAATGCACTTGTATCTTTAAAGCTTGTACTTCAATCATTTATTATACTTGCTGGGTGTGTGTGTGTGTGTGTGTAGATGTAGTTTTACTAAAAATGTTTGAAACTTCTCTAAAGAACAGCATACTGGTGGATATAATTTACTTTCTCAAACCCCAAGGCGAAAAATAATAGGAAAGAAACCAATCATGTAAAACTTCATTGAGCAGTGTAGCATTTCTCAACCTGCAAATGAAACGAATACTTACTTGATTTCAACAGAACTGTTTTTAAAGATTCTTGCCTCAAGATGTAAATGCTTTAATTCCTTCCTGGGCAGTGCAACACTCTCCTATGATGAGGTAGTAAATTAAAAGTAACTTGAACCATATGAATGTTCTATGGGGAGAAAAGAAGGCACTTGAGTGAATAAAATAAAAACAAAAATTCACATGTGCAGATTACTTAGCCACACACTGTTGATTGTAGCAAAGATTTCTACTGCCTTAAAGGAGGCTGGAGATTCAACAAGCTTATCAGTCAAACATCATGAAATAGTGCCCAAAGAATATAGATTAAATTAGAGTTCAGATGTTTCAGCAATGAATTGAAGCACAATTGAAGGATCCCAATTGTGGGAGATAGATAGCTGAGAAATGATGCTACCAGATGGAGTCCGTGGCAATCGGAAATGAACTGCTGTCTGAATGCTCGTAATTTATACATTGTATGGCTAAGCAAACCCTGCAGCCAGGGGCTTGGAGAAGAGTGACTATTTGTCCAAGCAGCCCAGAAAGGAATATTGACTCTGTTAGTTTCAATCACCTACTTGCTTAGGCAGCAATGGCTGCAGGGTGAACATCTTCAGACAGAAATGCCAACAATCAAGGCTCTTCATAGGGCGGTGAGAATAGTTAGTAGGCACAGGCACCTCCTCCTTTACCTATCACCCTCCAAACATCTATACAGTAAGGAATCAGCTGTTTCTATTATTCCTTTACTCCGAATTTTAACCTGACTCAAAATGATAATCTTTTACACACAGCAAATTTGGTTCATTGTGCCTCTTCAAGGAAGAGAACTGGTACTTTCCAATCATACTGTTTCACATATATATAATGAGAAATTGATGTTGTATATAAATAAATGAAAATATAAAAAAACACTAGTACAATAAAGAGTTTAACACACTGAAATTGGAAGGAATAGGAAATAATTACTGATACAGTTATAAGAATATTAACACAACTTCAATAAGTACAAACAACAGCAGCTGTGTTCTTCAACCTTTATAGAAACTGGCGTTGCTTAAGCAAGATTTTAGAAGTACAAAAATTTCAGCTATGATGACAATAGGCACTATTTCTCTTACACTAAATAAATTTAATGAATTTTTATTTACTAGCTTAGTTTGTGATGTAGATGAAAATGGTTTTAATGAACAAAAAGAACATCTAAAGTTTTAGATAGTTTCAAGCATATTAATGTATTTTTTTCTCTCCAGCTTTATTTTGCTGGATTAGATTGAGGTGCCACAATTACGAGCCTACACATTTTCAAGTTAAAGTGGGTGTTACATGTGAAGAGTATCTCTGATTTTGTGCAATATACTTAATAGCTGTATACAAGACAGTCATATATATTATTTCTTGGTGGCTAAATTTTATTTTAGGTTCTATTGTTGAATTTGATAGTCTATTTAATATGGGCTATATGAAGTATAGCACCATAAATTTTAAGAATTATTTTGGATTACTGTCATCACATTTTGCCACTGTAAGTGTATCACTTGGGAGGACTTCTTCACTTCTTTTGTTTAGCAATGAAATGTTAAAGTTACAATACCAAATGCTGGGGGTTTTTTCCATGTGCTTCTTGTGTCACTGTTAATCTTTAGCTCATCAATAAGTTTATGGAGTACAATTAGTTGTAGGCAATAGCAGTCCTTCATAAACACGAACATATTATTTAAATGCTGCAACTTTACTAAATACAAATTACAACTCGAGGAATTATTTAATTATATGCTTACACATTCAGGCCCTTTACTTACGATAAAATTTAGAGAAGGAAAAAGTATGTTTTTTTATCACAGGCTAAATGAAAGTCTAAAAAACTGTAGTGGTCACAAAATTTGGTCATTTTTTATCAAAAATACTTCCCGCCTTATACACTACAAGCAGGGATTGAATGCAACAGTAACTTGACATTTTTTACCCCTAAGGCTTTTAATAAAATACACATTTAGGGTAAAATCATTTCCTAATTTTGTTTTCCTCCACACTTCAACAACCCTGAAAGTAGAATGTGTTTTATAATTGATAGTGTTTTACAACAACTGTTAGTATGGCAATAGTCCTGAAATCCTACCTTGCTTATATGTGAACCTGGTTATAGTTGTGTTTGTACTTGCCTCTGCAGGTTAGTACAATAATATGTGTGTACTAATACTAAACACCAGATAATAACTCTCAAGGTAAGGGACACTGACAAATCTTTCAAACAAACACAATTTCAACTAGAATCCATATACTGTGCAGGAATTATAAAAATCAGTATCAGGTGAAATATAATAGTGAGCACTTCATGAATGATAAACACATACTTCCTGAAAGCTCTGCGAGTATATCAATAAATATTAAGTTACCTTATATTTATATTTTCTGCCTAAAACCTTGAAAAAAGAAAGCTACAACAGACAGAGACACACACATTTAAATCTAATATACTTTATGAATTACCCATTATTTTTCAGTGACATCAGTACAACATCACTTTGTCAGAAACCTCCCCTCAACATCGAATTGAGGCCACCTACTTTTTAGGGGCATAACTAAGACAAAGATGAAACTGGGTTTGTCAAACACTGAAGCATTAGTATTAGATCCTGTACAACAAGTGTTAGGTATCTGTAGCCCAGCAGAAAATCTGTATAATACTTAAGTAGACACTCTCAGAAAATGCAGCCTATATTTAAGTCTAAAGGAGCAGTTTCAGTTGATGAAAATAAATTTCCAAGAAAGTAATGTACCTGAGTTTTCAAAGAATGGCAGCTGGAGCCAGGCATAGTGGTGCACACCTGTAATCCCAGCACTCAGATGGCTGAGGCAGAGGACTGCTGTGAGTTCCAGGACAGCCTGAGTTAAAAAGTGAGTTCAAGGTCAGCTTGAACTCAGCATAGTAAAACCTTGCCTCAAAAAGAAATGGATAAATAAAGGCAGCTCCACTAAAAACTTTGATGGCATAGAAGATAGTGCTGAGTGGACAGGCAGCATTTTCTGAGTTAACGGTGGTTCAGAGGAACCTGAATCTGATTATAAAACAATCTGATTATAAAACTGCAGAAATGTCTTCACAATATCTCCACAGTTTAGTTTTTATTGTGTGTATACCAAGGGTTGAATGATAAAAATCTATGTATAAATATATCAAACAGGTAGATCCAATAAATGTAACTTTCAAATAACAAGAAAGTACTGTCATACTTTATGGGTGGTGTCTTCTTTTCTTGTAGAATACAAAAAAGTGATTTTTATAACCAATAGTACTTTGGGTAGAGTTATTTTTAAATATTTAATGAGGAACAAACATTCTGGGAAAGTTCTGAAAATAATTGTATTTTATTTTATCCTTTCAAAACCTTTGGAAAAAATATATATAAATAATTGAGAATTTCAGGCAAGTCACTTCTAGTTTACCAATTATTTTATATTGACACCAATATATAAATAAAAATGGCAAAGATCAATCCTTAGGCCAATTTGTTAATTTAAAATACAAAACTCTGACAAATTTTATCTGATTGTTAGACTTTGATATGAAGACATCTCACTTACATATTTATAGTAACATAGGAACACGTAGTGTGAGATTACAGTTTTTATTACCTTGAAATAGTTTATAATCTGTGGATTATCTTAGTTTTTCTATATTTCTCTCTTCTTCCTGCTGTCTACCTTTTGGACAGTTCGTATTTCTCATCACCACCATCCGTATATGGACAGAAAATAAGAAACAGAAAGTAAAATCTGTACATCTAATAATTTAATTCTGTTAAAAGGATTATTAAGAAAGGATGAAAATAATGTCCATTGTGAAATTACACAATTATTAATTATGCCTACTATTTTCCCCCAAAGATAACTCAGTTTTATTTACACAGAGAAAAACACATCTTTTACTATGGAGCATTAGAGAAAGTTGATAATACATGAACACGTTAGAAGTCTATAATATCAGTAAAAGAGATGCAAATACTGAACAAGTTTAGAGCTCTTTGTATCTACTAAACAATGAAATAAAAATAAACTGGGCATTAGTTTAATCTGATTTGTTAGCTATGGATTTGTTTCCCAAAAAGTATTCCTGCAGTATTCCGAAAGTACTACGAAGACCCTGAGATATGCCATTTTTTACTAGTATATAAAAATAAGACATTTAGAAAATCAGTCAAATATTTATTAGATGGACAAATCAGTGCTCCATGAAGCTATCTTTATTAAATTAAAATAGTGAGGAGTATGCCTCTTCTGGACTTTGTCTTGAAACAGTCTTCCATTGAAAGGTCCTTTATTTGTATTTTCATTATTAATATTATGCTGCAGTAATTATATTAACACAATCCTTAATTTGCTTTACTGAAATAAAAAGAAAATGCTGCTTTTGGATTCTTGTTAGCACACTAAGTATACAATATTTAATATGTCTTCAATATACATAATATTTATGAGATCTTCAACATATACAATATTTAAGGTATCTCTAAGTGAGGTTTATCCTTAATTAAACTAATTTCTAGGAAAATTTTCTCCCTATAATTTATCATGTCTTCTACATCTTTGTAGATGAGCATTTCTTCAATGGATACTAACTGATAGCTACTCAGATTAAAGGAAGAATTGTTCTTCACAGCATTTAACATCTTCAGGGATGTCGTAACTGATTCACTCACAGAAGAACAAACTGGGAAAATACGAGCAGTCCACAAACTGAATTGTGCCTTGCTTCCTGAAAATAGCTCCTCTGTAACTTTAAGATTCCAAATCTGGAGGCATGACAGAAAACTGACTCCAAAGAACTGAAGGAACTTTGTATCTAATAATGTCTTAACATTGTTTTTCAAGTTGTCCTGCACTCCAAATGCCATTGTTGAATACTTCAAGTGTCCATTTATCTTCAAGCTTAAGGAACACAGAAAACAGTACGCAGGCACGACAACATTGGAAATGATGGAAGAACCACTAATAATGCAGTTTTCTCCAATGGAAACACCTGGCCCCAATCTGGAATACTCTACAACTGCGCCGGGTGCCACAGAACACCCTGAATCCAGCACACTATGCATGATACAGGATGTCTTGCTGGAATATTCTGGAATATATGAAAGGATGCTAAAAGCTACTGACTGTAAACCAAGTTCTAACTTTAAACTGCTATCTGAAGTAAAATGGAACAAATATTCTTCAGTTGTTCCGATGTGATAAAACTTGGAGTTATTAAGAACAACAACATTTAGTGATGTTCCTTTAAGAAGATGAAATATTTTCTGTCTTATATCAAGCAACTCGGATTCTTCTTTAGTGACATTTGATGTATTTCTGGTGTACTCCACAGTTGCTCCAGGGCCCAGTGCCTGCAGAAAGTCACCATAGGCATCTATTTCACAGTTCAGTGTGCCCACTTCTTCATAAAAAGCAAGTAACTTTTTTGCAGAGTTATGATCCATGTAAAATAGGCTATCAGTGTAGACGTATTCAGAGTCTAAGTGAAGACAGGCAGCATCTCCCCTTGCAAAGTCCTGGCTGCAAAATTTTCCAGGTCTACACACAGCATTAAGTTGATGCATCTTTTCTATGCTGGGTTTATGAAGGAAACGGTAGCAACACCTATATTCAAGATCTCTGTGTTTTAAATCATTAAAAGGGTCTAGGACAAATACTCCATGTGTGGTACCTACAGTTATACTAGAAGGATGAGCTAATGCAGTGAAGCCAGGTTTGTCAAATCTAATATACTCAAATTCTCCAATACAATACAGTTCGATATCATCTGCACAGGTAACCACAATCCCAGGATTCATATGTGATGGGAAATCAATGTACATGGCTAGTTTTAATTCCAACATCTGATAAATGGGGTTACCAAATGGTAAAGCAGTAAAAATTTTCCCCAGAACACTTGCATTTGGAAGTCGTTGACTGTAGCCACCTATAAAAGTATAAAAGAAAACAAAACACCCTTTAAGATGTTGCTGTTGGTAAGACTTTCAAAATCCAGAGGCATCAGTTATAATTCAAACTATTTCCACATGTATTTAATATATATTATAATTCAGGAAAAAGCAAAGTAATCCAGATTAAAAATTCAAAGAGCAATTTTGTAGCCATTTGATATAATGCAGGTTTCATTTTTTTCCAACTGTCTTAATATAGAAAATTAGTATCAGTCTCATCTCTTTTTATTATTGTTTTGTCTTTTACACGTATATATTTGCAGTATATAATATTTGCATTTCTTGTGTGGGGTTGGTACATTCACACATCCTCTCTCCCCTCTCCACTTCTTGAACCCCCTTCCAAAGATCTCCTTACATTCTATTATCTTTTATTTTGCTCTTTATTTATAATTTGGGCTTCTCATATAAGAGTAATATTTGTAGTATTTAAGTTTGTGTGTCTGACTTTTTCCACTTAACATTATGGTCTCAAGGTGTAGTTTTAAAGGTTCTAGGTTAGGAAAAAATTTGAATGTAATATAGAGGCTATGAATTGTTCTGAATCAGTAAAAAGTAAAGACCGTGTATCTACATTTTAAACATTAAATTGCAAGAAAGTTTAACTCATACGTTAAGTATCTACTTCATAGGAAAAAAGTTACAAAAATTAATAAAGTATACTGATTCTAAAATAAACCTCCAAATTTTTTATATAGCTATATATAATAACATCTCTATTAAATACTTATTTCTAGATGTAAATGTCTTTCTTTAAATTATTGTAAATACCTAAAGAAAATAAAGGTGATTTATTAAACAACATTTGAACATTTTATACTTATTTTTCATTTAGACAGATGTTTCTTTCTAAGATGAGCATAAATTAATTTCTTGAAAAGTGTTCTCATGAGAACATTAAGTATGCTGTATCATTTTTATGTAAATATCATGAGGCAGCCTATCCAAATACAAAGCCAGATAAAAATGAGTTCCAATACAGTTCACTGCTTTTTAGCCACGTACTTTTACAGTTATTCCAAGTTAGCAAAGGAAGAATACTGCTTGCCATGTTATGACATTTTTATGAATCAGTAACACATATAAAACACTGGGCACATAGTGTATTGATGAACAAATCATAGTTAATGATAACTTTCTATTTTTCCCTTTTCCAAAGATTAAACCAATCCTAAATTTGAACACTCAAAGAATTAGTTATAGCTGCCTTTCAATATCCACACTGATTTAGGACACTAGGTAGAGACCAAAATAGGGGGTGCTCAGGTTCCTTATATGAAATGACACAGTACATGCATGTAACCCACATCTGCCCTCTTTTATACTTTTAAGACATCTCTAGACTACCTGTAACATGTAATTAATATATATATATAATAATTATATTGCTTAGAGAACAATGGCATGCTTAGTACAGATCCAGCCATTTCTTTCCACTTAAATATTTGCCATCTATGGTTAATTAAGTCTGAAGATGTGAAATCCACAGATAAAAAGGACCCACTATATCTTTAACTGTGTATGTCTGGTGTCTTATTAAAATTTTTAATAAATTATTAATCATAGCTTCTTTTCAGAAACAAAATTATAAGCTCAATTGTTTTATAGTTTTAGTCTTGAATCTAGAATTTAAATGCATTACATTCACATCATTTTCATAAATAGTCATGATTATATACATGAATCATAATAATCAGAAAGGGCTTTAGGAGTATGTAGGGGAGTGGTGCTAGAACATGTGTTCTGAGGCCAGGAAAGAGCTCAGTGGGAAAGTACATGCCTGGCAAGCGCAAAGTCCTGAGTTTGTTTCCCGGTACAAAAAAACTTTTATGTGTTCCTAGACTGCTGTCAGTCCATACAAAGTCTTTATCAGTCTTCTAGCATACAGAGAAATAATACAAGCTTTATGCAACCAAAGTTTTCATAAACCTAAACAGGGAATAGAGATTAAAAGAAATAAAAAAGAACAGAAGAAAAACAACAGAAACAAAAGTTCTGTAAATGGAGAGAAAAGGATTGAAGGGAATGGAAAGTAATGAGGAAAAAAAAAAAGAATTAACATATATTATATAAAAGTACAAATCCTCTTTGATGAGTGTAATCATTATACATGTCAAAAATATCAATAAAATTAACTGAAAAAGGAAGTATTTTTGATTGTAGAAGTGAGTAGGCTGTTTGAATAAAGAACATTTAAAAATGAATAAAAAACTGTATTTTATACTAAGATTATTGCTTTCCATGTCTTTTGCTTTAAAATGCCCTTCTTTGCGTATCTGTGTTTTTCTTCACATCCTATTTACCACTCTGAGGACTGTAATCTTTGAAAATCAAAAATTAGGCAAAAATTCAAGACACACACACACACACACACCAACACATACATAACAAAGATAAAACAATATCCACAAAAAATTGGTTATGTATGAGCGCTAGAGTTTTAAGGATAAATTTTTTGAGAAATATTTTACTACTTGTAACCCATAAACACCGAGAAAAGCATAAAATAATCGTCTTAAAAGAAAATAATTTCAAAGAATACAAATAAATAAGCAAAAGTAGAAAAAAGTTATTTGCATGACCAAAAAGTCCCTAAAATATCATAGATGGACTATTCAAAAGAAAATATAAATTAATAAAGTATAATTTTACCAGAGTGAATTAATAGTATAGTAAAGGAATTCCATTTATCTTCATATAGCTTTTCCAAACATCGAAGAGCACAAAGTGTTGATCCTCCATTTCCTTAAAAATAATTTAAAAAGCATAATTTATTTTTCAAACATCTGCTAAAAGTTTAAAAAAATTAATATATCTCACAGTAAAAAAACAAATCAGTAATTATTATAAAAACTCAGAGAACAGTCTTCGGTAATAAGTCATTAGATAAAATTCTTCCTAAAATTGTAATACAAAAAGAAGCATAAATTATATGATCTGTAACATAGCAAGACTATTACATATAAACATTCATAGGCAATTACAAATCATAAAACCAATTTAAATAATTCTTCCATATGACACAATTGAATATATAAATTAGCCTTTAATTTTAAAACAAATAGAAATTGGCTCCCAAAATAAAATATCTTATATACAACTAACTCACTATTTATTACTAATACCATAGATGAGATATTTAACTTTCTGTATGTCAGGTTCCTTTCTGTACGTTAGATTTATACAAAAGCAATAATTAAAGTATGGACCTCAACAATGTGAGGATTTAAACAACACTGTTTAATGAGAAAATACTAATGTGAGATACAGAAATGCCATTCATGGTATCAAGGGGCTTCAGCTTTAAGTATTCCATGGAAAATAGCCTTCAGGAAAATAGTATCTTGAAAAAAATTTGCATTGGGAGGTCAAATGACAAAGCTGCTGTCAAGCAAGGTTTTCAAATAAATGTTCTATAGTGCTTACGCCACTATACTCTGTTCTTTTCGTTCTACATTGTGTTGTTCCTAAATAGACCATACAAACATACGAAGCAAGTGTATAAACAAGTGCATGTGTATATATACATGTATACCGACATATATATTGACTTGCTTCGTGTAAATTTCTGAAGAAATCATACATACACCTGATTTGGCTTCTTTATGTAAATTTCTAAAGAAACTGTGGGGTTGGATTTGGGAAGGACTTTAAGAGCTCAACTAATAAGAGTCAAAGGAATAGTCACCATCTGAATCAATTTTATTACAAGTATCAAAATTCTCTTTTAAATAACACTCTGGAAGTTTTTCTCTGTTAAGTCACAATAAGTAAGAGCAGCTGCTATACTCTTCACCTTTCAGAGAGTCAATTTACATTTATATTTCAATGTTTTTAAAAGGCCATGGTGGAGAAGGGCAGCTTATAAACCATAAACCACAGAAAAGCTGTTTTTCAGTGATGAGTCTTTGAGTCTTCCCAGTGTCTATGTATAAACTTGTTCATAAAATGCATACCAATTTTGGATCCAGCAGGATCAACGAAAACATGATATTGAACTCCAAGTGGTAATTCTTTTCTCTTCAGCTTTTCTGACAGCTGCTGCCGATAAGCAAGTTCCTGTTTCTCATCAGCAGCTGTTAGTACAACTACATCCCAGAATTCTCCAGGTCCCACAGGTTTGCCTGTTTGGAAAAAGCATGAAAATGTTAACAAATATAGTCATAATTATCTATCTATTATAGGAGGGGAAAAGTAACATTTATTACCACTTTCAAAAATGTATCTTCTACTTTTGAAAATTATGGAATTCTTGTTGGCCTACTAGTATTCAAAATAGTTCTGAGAATAGCTTACAAATTATTTTTTCTTCCTCTTGTAGATGTCTCCTTCATTTAATGGTCTACAATCTCATTTATTTAGAAATTCTGAAAGATTTAATGTAATGTTTCTTGATTAAGTGAGGTTCTTTTAACTTGCTAAAAACTATCATTTCAACTCAAGTAAAGAGGTTATAAAGAAACGAATAACTAAAAATCCAGCTTTAAAAAGTTTTCATGTCTACCCCACTTGATGTTCCTTGGCTAAGAAAGATCCAACACAAGGATTCACCCCTTTAATGCTATTTGTTTAGGTGAATACTTATTTTTTATTACCCTAGCAAGAGTTATGTAAGCTTATCTAGGCTATTAGAATATGACACAAAATTCTGAATAACACAAAAGGTCAAAAATCCCTGATGAACTCATTAAAAGGCAGAAAGCAGTTTTAATAAACAGCTGGGATCTCTTCTTCACCATTAAACAAGATGAAAAAGGATTTTTTTTTTTAGTTCACAAATGAGACTTGTCAGCTACAATCCAGCAGTTCCGAATATTTTACCGTAATCAAAATGTTAATCCTTGAACTTTTCAAGCAGTCGCTAACATAAAAAATAGAACAAATTTTACTAGACCATTGAACAGGAAATGCCAAGTGGCAGAGTCTGTTTTCTTTTAAACACTGAGCAAATTCTTAAACCATAAACTCTTTTGTTCCCTCTCCCCTTGGTGTTTACATTACTAGACAATAAACTGGTGAGGTAGGTAGGGAGGAGAACGGAAGGGGAAAACCAGATGCACTTGTAAGGGTCTAAATAACTATATTTCCGAACTTTTGGATGTATTTAAAATAACTTCCATGAGCCAGCCAAGGTATTTGTATCTCTTCAGGCGAGAGATTAGTAATTTTCTTGCCCTTCCCCCTCCTTTATTTTAACATCTATTCGATCACAAAGTCAAGGCAACAAGCCCAGTGTGAAGCAGGGAGCAATGACAACCTAAAAAACTCAAAAGGAAAATACTGTCTATTCTTGAGTCAGTGTCCTATTACTTCAGGAGACGGAAAGGAAAGTGACCGTGGGACAACCTCAGACCTTAGGGCACCCTCCCTCCATGCCGCCCAGGAGAGCCGGCCGCTTCTTTGGTACCTCTGAGTTCTGAAAACTTCTGCAATTTTCTTTGAGTAGCTTCACGCAGAGACACATTAAAAGGGACCCTAGCGGCCGCCATAGTCTCTGCTTCCGAAGTCCGTGTCGCACAATACGCTTGCGCAAGGAGCCAAACTCAGCCAACTCTGCCCCGCCCCCTCCTGCGTCCCTCACGTAACCACGCCCCCGGCTGCCGCTTCAGGAAAGCCCGGAGGTAGTGGGCTCCACCCTGGCGCGTTACCCTGGCAACGGCCTCGCCCAGCCGTTTGTGGGACTGTGCTGGGTTTGGGCCACACTTTCCCAGCTGTGAAGACCTTGCAGCCCGGTTGACCCGGTGAGTGGTTCAGGTTGGGAGACACCGTTGTTGGAAATGACCCACCAAACAGAAGAAGAAACCATACTTTGGGTTCCTCTTTTCTCCCCCAAGGTGATACCTCCTCAGCAGTGTCTGCTCCTTTCTAACCCTGGGTCATCTGGAGTGATCTGCTCCCCACCAGAATCCCCCCACCCAGAATCCAGATACCTAGTGTGAATATTTATGCTTTGTGTTCTTTTCAGGAAGTGAAGCTTTGTGGCATCTTTGTACCTGCAGTTCACTAGAGATGGAACCCCCCTCTGTTTGGGGTTCACCTCATAGGTGCACATGGGAACACCCAGAGACTGTCTGTGAAGTCCTATAGAATTCAGTCACCAGCCAGGTCTTCGGTAGCTTCTCTGGCTTTTTAGATATGCGTAGACTCATTTAGAACACTCAAATACTCTTGGTTAAAAACATTATTACATGCATTTTTGTTAGCTGTCTATAGAAATTTCTTTTGTTAGAGCAAAAAGTTAATAATGAGTTATACAGGTTAATCTGCAGCTTTACACATCAGAAGACTGAGTCAAAGTGTGCTTTTCAAGATACCACAATTAGAAACAGATTTATACAGTATTCGATTCCAACCTCAAAACTAAGTCTGCTACCCCATATAGTTTGATTTATTTGCAAAACCACCTCTTCACTGAAATCTTTATCAGGAACATAGTCAAAGTCCAGTGGATTTTCTTTAGCTTTCCTTATATAATAAAAGCTTCACCTTGGTATTTTATTACCTTACAGTGAAAGCATTGGATAAAAAGACAAATTACTCTTTCAGAGTTTTATCATTTAAACTTTTTGTAAATAAAAACAATCCATTCTCATTGAGGAACATTTAGAAAATTTGAGTGAGGTAAGACCAAGCACAAGAGAAAGTTGCAAGATAGAAGTCCAGAGAGGTAACAAAGGGATATAAATGGCACTTGAAATTTTACTTTTGAATGTAACAAAGCCATTCCAGGGTTTTGATGTGACTTGCCTTATTTTTAATTGACTACTCAGAAACAAAAGAGACTGTAGTGGGGGTGGAGCAAGGAGAGAAGCAAAGAAACTTGGAGTCTGTTGCTATAATACCATGAGAGGTGGTGAAGGCTTAGTCCAGATGCTAACAGTGGGGTTGGTGGGAAATTAGTCAGATTCAGATTATTGTAAAGGCAAAACCGGTTGATGGTGAACGATGAAGACAAGTGAAAGATGACTGCCTGAGCATGCAGTGGCCATCAGCTGAGGTGGTGAATGCTAAAGATGGGAAAGGTTGTTGGGGTGGTAAGGACAGGCTGTGATTAGGTTTTAGACATGTAGAAT
Organism: Dolichotis patagonum; assembly: GCA_004027295.1. NCBI lineage: Eukaryota > Metazoa > Chordata > Mammalia > Rodentia > Caviidae > Dolichotis > Dolichotis patagonum. The sequence goes on from PVJX010001332.1 coordinate 154,003, forward strand.
AAACATCTATGCATATGTAGTGAAAACCTGTGTGTACATGTGTGTGTATGTGACTGTGTGCATTATACATGAGTGTAGTTTATCAAGGGAATCTGATAAGTTGTCAAGTTTGTGAGTTGTCAGCATATAAGTGGAATTAGTTTTCAACTATGGAACGATTCAGGTGGAATACAGGTCAATAGTAACAGTGTTGGGGAATTGTATATTCTAAGGTGAAGTGAACAATGAGAAAATATTAACCAAAATAGGTAGTGAAAAGAATAATGCAGTTGAAATAGTAGACTGCATTATGTAGAGTATTTAATAGAGTATTTGTTGGATCTTGGAAGGATAGCTGCAGAAATAGATATTATTTTATGCCAATATTGCTCATAGTGAAAATAAATACTTCTATCACATCAGCTGTAGCTTTTATCTTCCTTTTTTTCTTCAAATTTTTGCTATCTTTTGTGTAACAATTATTTAAAAATACTGACCCCTGACAAGTAAATATCAGCAGCAATTATTATAGGAAGCTATTATAGGAAATTAAGAGCTTTAAATTAATTTCATATCATAAAACTGTGATATTATTGTTTAAATAGTTTTAAGTTTCAAGAGTAGTATATTAGCAGAGCATGTTGCCAGAGACCAATAGGTATCTGCCAGACTATTATTTTACAAGAGTAAAATATATCAGTTCAGCTAATTAGTAAGCCCATTTAGTCCGCATGAATCAGATACACAACAAACAATGTTATTATTAGATTGTGCAGTTCAAAAAGCATAGTAAGCAAATTTTATTGTCAGGGAGACAGCACAACATAGATGTCTTGTTAGGAATGGAATCTTCCAGGGTAAGCATTTTTCAGTCTAGACAGTACCTTGTGGGGTTGAAAAATTCCAAATTGACCAGTTTGCCTCTTGACTTGGACATCCCAATAGACTTACAAAATTTACAACTAATCTTACTTACATCAGTTTTCAAGGGCTGGAGTTGATACAAACCTAACCCAATGTCAGTTGGTCACTTTTTATATTAACCTTATGTATGATTTCTTGGTCTGCAAGAGGTTTATAACAAAAAAGAGCATAATGTATCCCGAGATAGCAGAGTTTAGCACATCCTATTAACTAAAAATTAACGTTGTTTAGAGTTTTCTAATGAATTAAATAAAAATAAATGTTTTAATATTTGTTATCTTTATCATGCCTGTTTTCTTTATCATGTAATTGGTCTTTTCCCTTTAAAAATTTTTGAGAATTGGGAAACCTAAGTTTTTATTTTATTTTATTAGTACTACATATGTTTGTAATATGTTCATTCTGTGTAGTTGGGACATGACATGACACATTTTATTTTTTCAAGTTCACTTTCCCTGTCTCCTTTCTCTTCTCTCAGGGGTGTAGCCTACTCCCCACTTGCTTTTTATTTTATAGGTATGATTGATATAATGTGATTAAAAATGGTACTGTGATATTCTTATTCTTTTAAGTTTAAATTATATGATCTATATGTGTCTGTCTTGGTGAATGAATTTTCTGTGTAAACCTGAGTAGGATGTATTTTCTGCTATCAAAGTAGCTGATAAATGTCAATTAAGTCTAGTTGCTATTAGATATATAAATAAGAGGAAAATATGAGATTTTAATTTTAGCTTTCTTATTTCTTTTCTCTTGGTTTGTTCATTACGTAAATCTTGAGTTTTGGATCTTCAAAACACCTTTAAAAATTAGGAAACAAAGCTTTTCATTTTTTAAAAAGAATTTCTTAAGTCATGAAATCCAGGCCTGCTTAATCACCATAGTATTTAATTCTTACACTTTTTTCCTGAGACATAGTTTTCAAAGATAAAAAGTAGACATTGTACAAAATGGAAACTAAAGGTATTGAATTAGATAATAGCACGATTATCCCACATTTAGATTTAATATCCCCTTAATCACACTGGGTTTTAATTCTTACAAATTTCTCTTTTGATTCTGTATGATACAATAATAATAGAGGCATGCTGTTATATACTAGTAAAATACTATAGAAGATAAAAGAGTGGGCACTCATAAAATTGAACTATTCTAGATAATAATGTAATAATATTGACTCATCAGTTGTTATCTTGATATAATATGAGTTTATCTATATTTTCTCATTTATTTTCATTTGAGTTATGTTGATATAGTTTACCTGCACATGGTAGAAATTTATTCTTCCAACGGGGGAGGTAATTAGTCTTTGAAGGAGCTGCTGAATAGTCCACCTCAGGTTATATATTCTCTTCTAAACCATCGTTACTGATTTCCTTTTGTGAAAGCTGAAATTGCCCATATGTAATTAGGTAAAAACCATACATATGAGTGATATAGTATAAGATTATGTAATAAACCATTGAGCAAATAGTTACAGATAAATTTAATTAGTTCAACTCTAATACTTTTAGAATTCTGAATTCTAGTTGCCTTATAGAATTAAACATAGAAATACATAATGTGATGACAAATTGTCCCTTTAGGGAATAAGTATTGTTGATAACATTTGAAAATCTGTATTCCAATTTAATTTTATCTAGCTGCATTTTTTCACTTGATCCCCAAAGATTGTCAGTCCCCTGACTTCTTGTTAATTGTTCGGTGTATGTTTTTTCATTTATCAATACCTAAAGCAGAATGATTTTACTAGCTATGTTAAAGTATGGCTTTGTTTGTCTCTTTGTTGTTTGTTTTCTTATATGGAAGGATATGGATTTCAAGTAGATTTTTAAAGACTGAAAAATTTTTAAGCAAATATCCATTTGTCCTAGATGTTTCATGGAACAATCATAGAAGAACTAATCAATCATGAAGAGTGGAGTCACTATAATGAAAATATAATAGAAGATCAAAAAGATTTTGTTTTTATAAAGTTCAATGGCCTTCACTTAAAATCTATGGAAAATTTGCAATCTTGCATCTCTCTTAAAGTATGCATTTTCTCAAACAATTTTATTACAGATATACATCCACTTCAAAGTTGTATAAAGTTAATCAAACTTGATCTCCATGGAAATCAGGTAAGCAATAGTCATTTAAGATATTTGAATCTAAATAAAGTCTATATATGATGAACAATTGTGTTATCTATACACAGTATTATCCAGGTAGTCTTTTACTTAAATTATAAACAAAAGTTTTAAAATAAACTTAAAAACACTATGTATTTAGAATTGAAATTAAAAAATATAAACAAAAATTTTAAATAGAAATACAGAAACAATGCATGATTTAGTATATTTTACTTCTTAAATCTACAGCTGCATAAAAATATTTCTTGATGCATTAATTCTTCATTTCAGGAGTACATTAGAGAGATTTGAAGAGTCAGCCTGTTTCCAAGGAAATTGAATTGGAATATATATGTATATTTTTTTTAATCACACTTATGTGATAGCTGATTCCAAATGGCCAATGTATTATGTTGTTTTGTAGTAATCAATTAGGTAATCAAAAACATTCTTTTCAATAATAAATTAAAGTCTTGCCATTTGGAAGAAATCAAATTTTACATATTTAATGTTTGACATTTTCTATTTACATGTAATTTGTAGAAAAGTAATGCTTGAACTAAAATATTTTAATAATATTTCAGATAAAGAATCTCCCAGATACCGATTTTTGGAGTGGATTAAAGAATCTAAAACTCCTTTATCTTCATGACAATGGATTTGTAAAGCTGAAGAATTTATGTGCGTTATCTGCCTGCCCATCACTCATTGCTCTCACTATGTTTGATTGTCCAGTAAGCCTTACAAAGGGATACAGACATGTTCTTGTTAACAGTGTATGGACTCTCAAAGCACTGGATCATCATGTGATTTCTGATGAAGAAATAATTCAGAACTGGCATCTTCCTGAAAGATTCAAAGCATGTAACAACCGACTTTTCTTTAACTTCTGTCCTGCTTTAAGAAAGGTAATTGGCTTTACTGACTGCATTTTAAACATTTACTGACTGCATTTTAAACAAATTTAGAGAAGTACAATTTTACTGTCTAAATGCTAAACCTAAGTTATATAATTTTTCATAGTTTGGAATAATTTTCTATCAAGTATAACAAATCCGTGAATATATTAGTAACAGTTTATATTAAAAATTTTTAAAGTCTTTTGTACTGTTACATAAAAATGTGGAGCTTAAAATCATCAAGCTTTTAAAAATACATTTTTAAAAATTTGAAAGGAAATCTCTTAATTTATTTATGTTTTTACCTGAATAATTCCATTGGAAAATATTTGATATTTCTGAAATACTACATGGAACAATTTATACTGTTGGAAAAGGCTAAAATATTCAATTTTTACATAATTTTGTGGCGTTTTCATGATCAATTCATCATGTGTTGATTAAAAAATACTAGAATAATAATTGAGAAATCGCAGAATACTGTTTTGTAGTAGTATTAGAGAATACTGGATTGATACAAATAAGAAAAAAGTAGGGAATACTGGATTGATAAAAATAAGACAAACCACAGCATATGAATGTTAGAACAAATGAGTAAGTTCATAAAAGAGGATTAACTCTGCAACTGTTAATACAATGTCAGGTATAAGATATAGTAAGTAATCAAGAATGTGATAGGACAGGGTTTTTGATGTGATCTATTTGTCTGTCTTTGCATGTTTTCAGAAATGCATTGTTAGATATACTTTCCCTTCTCTAAACACCATACAGTATATTTGCCCAAAAGTACGAAGCCATTGCTAGGCGATAAAATCTTATGTTAACACCATGTCTGTGCACATCAACCACAATGTTTATTTGGAACAAGGCTGTATATGTATAAAATATTGAAGAATAGAAGATTATTTTGAACAGTAATACAAGTGAAAGGGTATACAAACCCTGAGGAGTAATTATGTGTATAAGATGGTTATTTATGTGAAAAATAATAGGAAATCATTATTTACGCTGAAATAAAAAACAAAATGACCATGGGATGTTGAACAATGTTATTAAGAAAAGAAAAGGGATCAACACAGGATTAAAGGGGTGGAGATGCAGGCTCTTTTAGCTCAGGTAAATTGAAAAAGGTTTTCTGAAAAATATCTTACTTATTGTTTATCATTTCCTGTGATCTGGAAGGATGTGACCTTTATTTCACAAAAGAAGATGAGGCATCAAATGTCATGAACATGGAATTTCCATATATCTGTCTTGCCTAGTCTGTCAATTTACATTGCATCACAGATGACAGTGTAGAGATCTGACAAGGTTTTTTCACTAGTTTTTGTTAATACATGTCTGTAGTGCAGGAATAGTACATGGTTTGTGAGGAGCTGGTCCATGTGCATAGTAAGTCTCAATTCTTTTTTCATACCCTTTGCCCATCTCTTGATTCCTTTCCTATTTCAAATTGATGGGTTACTTTTGATTGAATGTAAGAGGACAAAAATAATTAAAAAAATATACTTTTAATATTTTGCACCTGGACAGTATTAATTGAGTACAAATAAGGGGATTGATTAGACAGGAAACTACAAGTCAGCTAAGCCTGTCAATTTTGTGTTAGGGAAATAATAGCCCCTACCAGTGTCTTACCTGATGCACTTCCATTGTGATAACTGGCTTCCATGACTGCCATTACATACAAGAGAATCCAGCGTGAGGAGTATTTTAAGTGGACATATTTACTTCTTTAAACGCTTTATTCTATTAACAAGGAATAAAGGATAACATGGTGTTCAAAGCAGATGGATCACAAGTTTGAGGTCAGCCTGGAGAAGTTGGGAAGATCTGAAAATAGATAAAAAATAAATAAGACTGGGGATGTAATTTAGTGACAGAGCATGCCTGAGTTCAACCAATAAGCCTTCAAAATTAAAAAAAACAAAGAAAATGCAGACTCTGGGATGGCAGGTAACACTTTGTCATACAATGAAAATGAGATTGATAAATGGAGCAATGGCAATTTAAGATAGAGATTTCAAGTTAAAGCATTTGACGTCCATTTGCTTTTACTTTCCATGTAAGTATCAAAAGATAAAAATGCTTAATATATATATAACATACCAAAAATATTTATTGTGAATTCCTAGTTGACTGGATAGTGTAGTATACTTTGCCAGTTAATCTTCATTTCAGCTTAGTTGTGTTAAGAGACTCTTGAAGTGCTGCTTGGATCCTGGGAGTGCTGTAAGGTTCAGCGGTGGTCTCCTGTTACTCCTAGTTGAATGTGCTGCTGGAGGTGGAGCTTAGGTGGAGAAGGTGGGCTTGGGGTCTGTCTTTGGGCTCTGTTCTCACTGGCGCTCTTTCTTGTTATCCTGCTTTGCAACCTCCATAAAATGAGTAGCTTTGTTTCCCATGCTATTATGACATGATGATTTTTCTTTCTAAAACTAAAGCAGATAAAAAATAGAATATAATCTCTATGAAAAACACATAAAATTAGAAATAATTTAAAAATAATGCTGTTTATAAAAGCTGCATTTTAATTTATTGATTTATAACTTGAATTATAAATCTTTAGATAAACTATAAATTCATTATAAAAATGTGAAATCTGAGATGGACATGGTTATTAACAAGATTGATTCCAATAACAAAATTAATGCATATAAGTAAATGTAAAATACTAAATAAATATATATTGAGTAGAATAAAACAAAGGGAATGACATTAGTCACAAACAATGTAGAATTCAGAATCCAAATTATTAAATGATTGTTATAGTTGTTTGTTTGTTTGAGACAGGATTTCACTATGTAGTTCAGACTGGCCTTGAACTCGTTATGTAGCCCAGACTGGCTTTGAACTCACTGTGATCCTCCTACCCCAGCCTCCTAAGTGCTGGGGTTACAGGCAAGTGCTACCAAGCATGGCTTACAGTTTGTATTTGAATTCCTCCCTCCATAAGACTTATATGGTAAGGCTTGGTTACCATTTGGTGCTTGGGAAAGTGACTGGATTATGATGGCTATAATTTCATCAAGTATATTAACTCATTGATGACATCACAATTCGGTGACATCATTGGGATTTGCTGGAAATAGTTGATGTGGTCTAGTTCAAGAGAGAAGATTACGGAGTGTGAATTGGGAGACTATCAGATCACTGCTCTCTTCCTTTTTTGTGTGGATAATAACTTCTTTACCTTTCAGTGGACAAAGTTTCTCATCAGAAACTGTAAAGCATAGAATCAAGTCAAAAATACTTTTCAAGCTCTGAAAGAAAACTATTAATCCAGAAGCATAGAGGCCAGTGATGGTGAACGTTTTAGAGAACAGTGCTCAAACTGCAACACAAACCTACTTATTTATCACAAAGTACCAATGCTGCAGTTAAACCTGAATACTGAGGTTTTTGTTTAGGAAAACACAACTCATGCATTAACATCTTCTGTCTTAAACAAACAAGCAAACAAATAATACACATGCCATAGGTTTGCCAACCCTGATCTAGGCAGTGAAAATATTCTCCATGAATGAAGAAGGAATTAATATACTTTCAAATTAAAGAAAACCAAAAGAACTTGTCACTAGAAATCTGATCCAAAAATAATGGCTTGAGGAAGTTTCCTATAAGGAACGAAATTGTGTAAGAGATGTGAGCATATCAGGAAAAAATAGCAAAATATAGTATATTCAGTACACTTTCCTCCTCTTGTGCCTTTGCAATTATGTTTAAAAGTTGATACAGAAAAGCACAACATGATCTGATGTGTTATTCAATATGTTTAGAGAAATATATTTTAAAAGTTGTAAAGAGATGCTAAAGTTGGTAAGTTTTCTATACTTCATTTGAAGTAAAGTTGATAAAACCTGGCATTTGTTAGCTATAACATTGTCATTATGAGATATATATATATATATATATATATATATATATATATAAAATATATGATATTACTAAAAATACTTTGCAAAGAGAAAAACAAATATCCTTAAGATACTAGCCGAATAGAAAAACGGAAGACACTAGCCTTAGTTTCTCATAGAAGCATCAATTTAGCGAATATTCCTAGATGAAAAATGTCTTTATGAAAATTCTAGAATTCCAAGGGATGAGGGTAAAATACCATGATAGAGTACAGAATCTGTGGAAAAATATTTAATATAATAAGAGACATGTTTCTGTATTATTTTTCATTCTTTCCCCAAGTTAGCACAGAAAAGCAATGCAGAAGAACGCATTGACCTATAATTTATCCAATGGACTGCATCCAAAATCCTTAGGGTTAAGGGACATTGTGTGAGAGGTACATTTCTTTCTCACATCATGAAGAACACTAGGGCAATTTGCATAGCTGGATAATTAATGAACATGTAGAACAAAGAAAAAGTGAGAGAGTCTCTCAGTGGGTAGGAAGCATAAATACTGGCTAGCCCCACTGGCATTGCCAGTAATCTCACCCAACCTAATGCCATTTAGTTGCTTCCACCTAACTGAGGTCACAAGTTGGTCTAATCTGACTTTGGACTCTTTAGGTCCCATGTGTCTTTGTACATAATGAAACCTCATTGTAAACTATGATAACTATAAGACCCAGAGTAATGTCCATTCACTATTGCAGAGTGGGGTGACCTGTGAAAGGTTTTTCAGTGTTCAATTCTGTAAATTCTAAGAGACATGCTTCTTCAAATGTTTAACCAACAGCACAATCATACAAATATAAAATATACATAATCAAACATCAGAGGAAACTAATATAGCTCCAGGAACCAAGTCCAAAGAAATGAAATCTAAAACTTTCCTGACAAAATTTCAAAAGTATCATAAGGTAAGTCTGTAAATTACAAAATAAAATAGAAAGACACATATATCGGAGAACCAATTCATGAAAAAAAGAGAAGTTAAAGAAAATTGAAACCATTAAGTAATAAACAAAAACCACAAAACTGAATAGTTTAGTGACTGACGTGAAAATTCAGTAGCAAGCTTTAGTAGCCGAGTTGAGCAAATAGAGGAAATAAGTCATGAAATCAAAAATGTTCTTTGAAATTAGTCAAGAAGTAAGAAGATAAAAAATGAAAAAAAATGCTAAGATTTAGGAAACACTATCAAGCTTAATAACATACTTATACACTTCATAGAAAGGCAAAACAAATAAATGGGAGAAAGTTTATTTAAAAAAGAAAATAACATGGCAAAAAATTTTACAAATCTGGGGAAGAAAAGGGATATTCCGACTATGATTTCTATATCTTCACAAACATACTGAACCTAAATAGATCTATTCCAAGACAAATTACAATTTTCGAAAGATGTTGTAAAGAGAAATTTGAAAGCCACAAAAGAAAAACAACTCAACAGATAAAAAGTGAATCCTGGTAAAAGTTTTAGTAGATTTCTCAGGAGAAAAATTGCATACCTGGCGAGAATGCAATGATATGTACAAAGTACTGAATGAAAAAGCCTTAAAGATTAAATCAGGAAGAAGTAGAAAAGCTAGACCTACCAGTAACACAAGACCATAAGAAATAATGGAAAACCTTGCAATAAAGAAAAGTCCAGGACCATGGCTTAAGTCTATCAAATCTTCAAAGTAGTATTAACAAAATACATTTTACATTGTTTCAAAATTAAGAGCTGAAAAGAATATCTTGTAACATGTTAGGAGGTTGGCATCACACTGATTCCTAAGCCAGACAAAGATACCAAAGAAAAGTTTATGTTAGTGCTTCAGGTGGACATTTATGAGGAAATCCTCAATAAAATTTTAGGCAGTAGAAGTTAGTAACATAAAAATACTATACATGATTATCAGGCAGGTTTTATCCCAGTAAGCAAGGTTTCTTTAATAAATGAGAATCAGTGTGATGCATTACATTATCACATTATCAAAGGATAAAACCACATGATCATCTCAAATGGCACAGAAAAATCATTTAGTGAAGTTCGTAGTTTATGCTTGACAAATGCTCAGCAGTTTAGGTATAGAGGACCGTTTGTAAACATGATAAAGGAGATTTAGAAAACAGCCAACTTCTTAATCAATACAAAGAAGCAAAGCTATTCTTCTAAGATCAAGGTAAGTATTTCATTTGATTTTACCATGTTTATTCAACATGGTGAATATCTTGGCCAGAGTAATCAATCAAGAAAAAAAAGACACACAAATGGGCAGGCCAGTGTCAAATAGTCACTGTTTACTGTTGACATGATCTTATATGTAGAAAACTCCAAAGACTCAACCAAAAAACTGTTAAAAATTAATAAATGAATCTAATCATGTTCCTGGATACAAAATAAAAATCAACAATCACCTCCTGTTGGTTCAGTTTCTGGTGAATGCCTCATGGTAGATGGCATGACAATGGCAGGAGGGCACTATGAAATCTCAATAATTCCTTTTATAAAAATTTGGTCTCTCAGGAGCTGGCCTGGGATCTACAAGAAGCTACATGAATCCCTCCTGATTAACCAGTGACCTAATCACTTTGTATGAGGCCATACTTCCTAAGACTGCCACATTGAGGACCAAGCTCCCAGGACAAGAACCTTTGGGGGACACACTGAAACCACATCCAAAACATAGCTCTTATAGTTCTGAAGACTGGGAAGTTCCAAAGCATGGTGCCAACATTGTCAAGTGTTTCCTGCTGCATTATAAAATTTGGCAAGTGTGGCATCACACCTTTAGGATGGAGTCCTTGTTGAAGGTCCTGAAAGGATTACAGGCAATGGCTTCAGAATGGATTAAAACGATCTTGTGAGAGGGTTGTTCAAACAAACAAACAAACAACTTAATCTTGGCTTCACCAGACTGTCTTTTTTGCAAGGCTGTATGAGTTTTGTTTCTGCCCAATGTCAGCTATCTACGAACTCAGCTGATGTTGCCCTTTAATCACCAAAACTATGAGCTAAATAAACAGATTATCTTCATAAGTAGCGCCTCAGGTATGTTTGTACAGTGATATTACCAATCTGTTGTGGATACATAGCTTTGATGTTTGTGAATGGTATGTAAACATTTGTGTATGTGTGTGTGTTTGTGTGTATGTATGCATACATGTATCTGGAGGCCTCACTTGTACTGTAGGTATGTGTTACTTTTCCACATGCTGAGAAAATTGTGGCAAATTGGGAAATTCTGATGAAAAAACTCAAGAGGAGTAAAAAAGTCTTATGGATCAGATACATGTAGAACTAAAAATGTAGAAATAGAAAAGAAAAAAAATTAGCACATTCAATTGAATATTAGCATATTTAATTTTAATAAATAGTTTCTTTGTAGTAGAATTTTATATAGTCTGAAAAGAATTTAATTGTAGAAATATTTTTAGAAAAGTATTCTTACTATCAGCATGCAAAATATTCTCTTCCGTATGAGTCATTACAAAAATATTTCCTAATTTTCCTTTCAAGCGCCTCATTATAGTTTATGCCAGGATTTGCAAAAATCACTGTTTCATGCTGTGTCTCAGTATAGTTTTTTAACACCTATTTTATTGATTATTGATCACTTTCAGCCTAAATGTATATTGTACTTTCCCAAGTTTTTGCTATAATTCTTATTGGATTGAAAAATTTCATATTATATTTAGTTTATTAGTTTAATAATTTTGCATGATTTTTTCATTTGGATAAATTGCTGCCTTATAGTTTTCTCTATATTAACTTTTGGAAGTACAAATATGATAAAGCATGTGAAAGTCCTTTGAAAAACTTACACTAATATATCATTTTAAGCAATGCTGTAAAAATATATTGGTAAGTAGCATTCTTTTGATGCTTGACATGCTCCATCTATTTTGAATGCTTTATAAATATTACATTACAACAACCCAATGGAATAAAATTATTTTTATCTCCATTATATGGATGATGAACAAAGTAGATATATGGGTTATTTAATCCCACATCACACAGCTTGCATTGAGATTTAACTGATGCGGTTTTTATTTAGAGCCATCACTCCTGTGGTGGAGGAAATGTGTTGCTTTTCCTACAAAAGAGAAAATTTCCATTTACTTTGACATACCAAGTGGTTTATGGCATTAGTACAAATTTGAAGGGATACCTGTATTGGCATTTTGTAACATAATTGTTTTAGGATATCAGAAAGCTATCGCATACTTGCAATGTATTTACTTTTCTTCTGGAATAGATGTGAACACTGCCCATAACTGATGATTTTTCTGCATATCTCCTTAAAGAGAAAGAACTATTTATAAGTCAGTGGGATGCAGAACTCTTCTATAAACTGCAGTGTGAGCTTAGTGTTTCTTTGCTTGTAAGAACTGAATCTGATGAGTACAATTTCTGTCTTAGCAATCTATATTACCTCCTGTATTCTTTTCCCTGATCTTTCCCTCTATCTGTGAGAATCTATAAAGAAGGAAGTGAACTTTTTCGCACATACACATAATCTGCTGGTGACTTATGTTGGGCCTCTCAGCCTCTAGAACTGTCAAATAAATTTCTCTTATTTATAACTACACAATGTATAATTAATTTTATAGTAGTTCAAGCGGACTAAAAGATTATTGAATCAAATGCAGGAGCCAGGGAAGCCTGACGTTAAGCTATTTTCCCTAATAAACTTGATAAAACACAGACAGCGGAGTAACTTCTGCCAGTGTGATGGTAGAGCAAGTGGTAGTTGGGTTCAGCTACTACAGATCACAGAATAACTTTCATAGAGAGCTCCAAATATAGGTCAGTTTATAGTAACTTTTAAACTGATACGTGGAAAACTCATCCATGATAACGCAAATAGGAATTTTAAAAAAAGCAATAGCAAGCAAGCAAACCAGAGGGAAAAATAAATAAAATAAACCTTAGACTTAACTATAGAGGTAGAGTAATTGACAAGTTAAGTAGAACACACAGTTTGAAAAAGCTGGCTTTTGACAGAATGACTTCACAAAACTGAGGTGACAATACTAGGAAAAAATAATAAACCATAAAGTCCAGATCCAGGATATCTAAAACACATGATAGAAATTACAACAGAGAAAATTAAAACAGATAAAGGAGTTATAAAACCAAGAAATAATGGTGAAAATATGGATTTGATGGATCCATGAAAGAATTTAAAAAGTCTTCAAAGTTCAGCTTTATAATGGGATCAAAATAAAGAAGGAAAGAAAGCATAAATCTTTGTAGTTTAGATGGTCCTTTGAGTGTAAGGAAAATAGAGGTATTTGCCACAAGTGTTGAGAAAGTGAGGCAGAGCAGATAACATTTGAGAAGGCACAGAGTATTGATAGGGCCTGACAAATTCAAGTGACCACAAGTGATTTAGTGTTCCTAGAGTTTAGAAGATGTGTTCAAGCATGGAAAATGATGTTGTAGGCAAGAACAGGATTATAATAGTAGATGTGATACAACTCAAGAGACAGGACTTTGTAAGATCTTGGGGAAATATTTAACCTTTTTATTGACTACATTTTCATTCTAGAGAAATCATCCTGTATTCTGATATTTTGGAGCAGAGGAGAAATTGAACTGGTAAAAGGGAAGCATGAGCACATTTAAATTTTAAAGAGTTTATATGCATATTCTGGAACTAGGATATAAACAGTCAGCACTTTTCCCAGAAGGCAAAAGGAGAAACATTTAAAATGGGTGCAGGAAACAAGACATAGAAAAGCATTTAGAACTCTTTGGGAACCGAAAATCCCGGACCATAGAGTGGCCTGAGCTGTTTGGATCGAAAGTCTGCGCAGACCTGCATCTCTGCGCGACTCTGGGACTGGGAACTGCCTGGAGATCGGCATCTGGGCCAGGTCTGTTTGGCCCCGTAGCCCCGCCCTTCACGCCCAGGAAGTCTCCCAGAAAGCAGCATCTCGGCCTGTCTCTTTGGGACCCGGAACTCTCGGACCCGCAGAGTGGCCCGGGCTGTTTGGATTGGGAATATTGTGGAGACTGGCATCTTGGCCAGGTCTGTTTGGGATTGGGGACTTTTCAGAAACCAACATTCTGGCCTGACTCTTTGGGACCTGTAGGCCCTTCACTCGCAGGGAACCTCCTGGAGACCTGCCTGGAACAAGGCAAGGAGGCCTGGCCTCCCTGAGATTCCACAGGCTCAGGGGTGGCCACACCCAGCATTCGCCTTACAACTTAGGGAGCCAGGAGCCCACAGAGGGGAGTTAGGACCCTGTGAGGAAGCCAGGAGCCTGTGGGGGAGCCACTGCCCCTCCAGGAACTGAGGGTGTAACACTTAATTTGCCACATAAGCAGAGAAAGCTTTGGAACACCGCTCAAAGT